>CAUYPO010050576.1:0-24475 GCA_963574435.1 Cheirogaleus major | reverse complement strand
AGTGAGTACATGTGGTGTTTGTTTTTCCATTCTTGTGATACTTCACTTAGGAGGATGGTTTCAAAGGGTATTATTTCACCTTTTTCGTGGCTGAGTAATACTCCATAGTATAATATACCACATTTTATTAATACTCTCATGTACTGATGTGCACTTGGGTTGTTTCCACATCTTTGCAATTGTGAATTGTGCTGCTATAAACATTCAAGTGCAAGTGTCTTTTTATGTTTATTTTATTTTATTTTTTTTGAGAGAGGCCTCACTCTATTGCCCGGGCTAGAGTGCCGTGGCATAAGCCTAGCTCACAGCAACCTTAAACTCCTGGGCTCAAGCGATCCTTCTGCCTCAGCCTCCTAAGTAGCTGGGACTCCAGGCATGCGCCACCATGCCTGGCTAATTTTTCTATATATTTTTAATTGTCCAGCTAATTTCTTTCTATTTTTAGTAGAGATGGGGTCTCGCTCTTGCTCAGGCTGGTCTCGAACTCCTGAGCTCAAATGATCCTCCCACCTTGGGCTCCCAGAGTGCTAGGATTATAGGCGTGAGCCACCACGCCCGGCCTGCAAATGTCTTTTTAAAAAAATTCTCCTTTGGGCAAATACTCATGCACATGGGGAGAATCACATAGTGATTACCGAATACCCTAATAGGGCCCAGAAGTTTATATACCTTCATTTTAGAGGGAAGGGAGAGATGAGGAATATAGGCAATTCTGTTTAGGGGTAATAAATGGTTACTAGGGAGGATGAATAGATACCTGGGACAGAGAGTATGGATGGGGGAAACAGATTGACTTTTAAACGGTCCTCTTTGGAAATTAAATTAAACTGAAAGATGAGTATTATATTTAAAATGATTTGGGCCAGGTTTGGTTGCATTCTTGATCTTCTTTCCTGTAATATGTTGAGATAACAAGGAGGGGAAGGGAAGACCATTGTTCCTTTGATGGGTCTGTCTGGTTATGCAGACAGCAAGAAAGCCCCTTCCAAGGCCTGTTGATCTCTAAGGGCCTTTAATTCAAAATACTCTTTATACCAAGGAGTCATATTTTGGGGTGAAATTTTCTGAGCTCCTTCACTCCTTATAAACCCAGATTCTGAACTTCTGCGATAAGTAAAGGGAGAGATTCAGAGTGGGCAAAAATTTTGAAAAGATCGTAATAATTATAGTCCACTATGAAACACAAGCAGAACAAGAGGCATATTAATCATAACAACCATTTCAGGGAAGTCAAGGACATTACTTGCCTTATACGATATAGTTCTTTATCTCCTTTTCACTAAATTTATTCCAGCCTTCAGCATACATTTGTGGATGCTCATTAAGTGAAAGACATTTGCTGTTTCTTGCATAAATGTCCTTTTAAAACAACTTGAAGTCTTCACTACTTGAGACTTTTCGAACCTGTTCATGCTTAAGAGTCTGTTTGATAACGACTATGCCAAAAGGTTGTCCTGCCCTGACTATAAATTAGAAAAGAAAAGACTTTCCCGTCTACCCACAGGGCATTCTTACCTAGGCAGGAGCCCTCCTGAGTCCATTCTTCCCTTTGCTTGACTACATAATAAATACAGGAGACTGATGTTTGAATAAAATGTGAAATCACCCAAATTGTTTTACATTTCTGGCCTAGAAAAATCCCCTTAAAAAATATTTAAGTCTTTTGACAGCTACAGGTAGCATTTGATTCTGCTTGAAAGCCCAAGTGTAAGGGTGTCAAAAACAATTAGTATTTTAATAGCTCCCTTTCTTAGGTTATTTGGCAGGCACAAGTTCATCAGAAAAAGAATAAAAAGTATTCTCAAGAAAATAAGCCAATGACATTTAGAAAATTATGTAATTTTACTCTATTGTTCCTTATGCTCTTTCTACTTTAAAACAGGATATAGTTAAAAAGAAATGGAAATGGTAGTTGTCAACATTTACTACTTTGATAGATAAGGTTCTCTAGACAAGGACTTGTTTGGTGTTGTCCTCATTGTTTTCAAAGAAGCCTTAAGGCAGTTAGTGCTCAGTAGACATCACTGAAAATCTTAAAAATTTCATAATTCTGCCTCAAGACAAATTCTTGCTGCTTGGGGAAGAGGTAGGTCAAGAAACAAGGGGACACACGACTGAGTGGATTGGGGTGGCAAGGGGCTGTAAGTGAAGTTTTGATACATAAACAACAAAGCCTGTCTTGTGTGCTTCCCTTAGAGTTATTTTGTAGAAAAATATGCTAATTCAAAGATATCTAACTAGCTTCCCATTTAATTCTGACTTCAAATCTTAGAGTGGCAAAGCAGCTGTGCCTGGAGGCAATACAATCTTATTTCTATAAAAATCTCTCAAAGCTCCATATACAAGCGGAAGAGTAAAAATAGATAATCAAATCCAAATTAAGGCTATTAAGAATTGATTTAGTGTAAAGATAATATAGCAAGATTTTGTTTAGGTTATGGATGTTCACTAAAAATGTATAATACTTGTTTGCCTAAAATTTTGATTATGTTTTATCTTATTTTGTCACAGTTAAATAGTTTTATCATTAGGGGTTTTAATTGCATATAGTTTATAGAATTCTTCCTGATTACTCTATATCCATTTAACTGGAAAAAAAAATCCCACTGTACTACTTATGAAAAGAGAACTGTCTAATGAGGATGCAATCAAACTGCAGGCAGATGCGCCATAAGGTGTGGCTCGACAATTCATATTCGTGAAACCTTTGTCACAAAAGTTTTAGAGAGAGGGTACAGAGTATACAGGGGAAGAGAAGTCCCTGAGGAAGAGCAGGAATTAATGTACCCTAAAAAACACTAGTCACTCAGTGGTATACCAAAGGTTATAAAGAAAACAAATAAACAAGAAATGAAAAAGAATTGAGGAAATCAAGTCCTTGAAACTCTTCTTTCAACCTTTATGACATAGGCTCCCCTACTGTGCAATCCCTCCTGATTTCCTGATGTCTTTTCTACCTCTCCCTCACGTCATTACTCACCAGAGTCCGTTCCTAAGTTCCAGTCCCTGACTTGCCATTCTCTTGTTTTAAAGAATCTCCTTTAGATAACTCATTTTGCTTATGCAGCATTAGCAATTCTGTGTGAGGGTCTCTTCATCTAGAGCTCTACACCCGCCTTCTTTCCTCAAGCCTAGATATACTCTCACTCTTTCCCCATTCCTTGCAACCAATCCACACTAGCATCCAGGTGGCTAAGAAGTCCTTGCAATTCTTCCCTCTTGCTTACATTTTTTGTCGCTTCAGTTCCACGTAAACTGCACAGACTGCTCGTTTTCATGTTTGAAAACTTCAAGAGTTCAAAATTTCTTGGCCTAGCATCAGACTTTCCAGTATATTTCTTCTCCATCTGATTCTTTATTTTCAACTAGGCCAACTGATTTACCAACAGCCAAACTCCACAGTATAATTTTTATTAAAAATACATTAATAAATACTTTAATTATCTTGACTTAAAAGAGGACATTTTACTATTTATACAGACTACAGAAAATCTTTAGGTTTGGAAAATACTATGTTGAATAAAGAAATGAGATAATGCCCTGTACTCATCAGCACATGTATTGTTTTGTTTTTATGTTGTTACACTTTGCCTACCTAAGGGAAAGAAATTTAATTAAGTAGCCCTCCACTTCTAAGGAGTAATCCAATCATAGATTTAATCCATCCCCCCACTGATCCAAAAACCTGTTAAAACACAGATCAGATGATTAAATATATCCTTTTGAGGACAG
Organism: Cheirogaleus major; assembly: GCA_963574435.1. NCBI lineage: Eukaryota > Metazoa > Chordata > Mammalia > Primates > Cheirogaleidae > Cheirogaleus > Cheirogaleus major. Next base: position 20,743 of record CAUYPO010050576.1, on the reverse strand, counting down.
ACAACATTTAAGGGAGGAGATGAGAGGTGGTTAACTATGTTCACAGCTGGAACTTTAGAAAGCAGCAAATTAAATCCCACTATTTGAGTGACATTTAGAGCCTTGATTTTGCTTCTCAAGATACATTAATTGCTCCATTCAAGCCTGGACATAAACATGTCTGTTCATTCAATACATTCTTACTAAATACCCATGTGCCAGGTACCACTCCAGCTCAGTATTGGGGTTATAGGAGTAAACAACACAGATATCCACTCTGATGAAACTCATGAGTAGTGTGGAAGACAGACACTGAATAAGGACAGTGTGTGTTGTAAAACGGGAAGACTGGGGTGTCACTAGAGCAAACGTTTCTACAAGGTTTAGGCTGGGGTGCAGAAAGGGCCTCCTGAGAAAGTGCGTACCTGCTGCTACTGCTGTTGCTGCTGCTTCTTGGCTCACCTTTGCCCTTGAGTTTTTGGCCTCACTTCTATTCATCCTTGAAATCTCAGCTTGGATTTCAGGTCCTTCTAGAAGACATATCTGGACTGTCCTCACAAAGTCTGCATTGGTCTTTTGGACTTTGTGTGTTGCCTCTATCCTGGAATTTACTGAGTGTACAGGAATTATTACTGGTCTGTTTTCGAACTAGACAGTGCATTCTTGGAAGGCATCTGTATATCTTAAGTACCTAGCAAGTACTTAATAAATTTTGCTGAATAAATAAAAATTTAGCAAGGAAAAAATAGCAAATACTTAATTTCTGCCTAGGCCTTAACAGCCAAAGTGAAAGATAACAGGTAAAAGTTTTAAGCGAAGTATTTTTGGTAGAGGTTTGGAGCACAGCACAAAGGCTGGATTATTCACTGGGTAAGATTTCTATGCTGCTGAAATCCATTGGAGTTAGAATGCTTGAGGTCGGTTTGCCAAAATATATACTGGGACATTTTAGCCCCAAGGTCTGAGAGGGTAACTTCATCAGGATGTTTTTATTCTGAAAGAAAAGATGCTGTGCATATATAAAAAGAAACCTAAGAAGTTTGGGACTATGGCTATGATTTAAAAACACACAGACAATACAGAGATAGTAAAAGACAATAAAAGATTAAAAATACAGCTAATAAGCTTAAATTTAGGTTTTGGATATATATTTTTTAACCTAAATCTTCTATGATATTTCTAACAGGGCATACATTTATTAAAATTAATATGGATGTTTTAATAGTAAGTTTATTAAAAGAAATAAAAGTAGCCATAATTAATTTCCTAAGTGTATCAGTGTGATCCCAGCCTCAGACTAGGAAAATAGTGCTCTCTAGTGGTTAAATTTGGGAACAAGAGATGAGGCACACCAGAGGCCAGAGAACCTCTGAGAGGTCATGTCTCAGCAGTTCAACTTCATGTTTGTTACAAGAGAAAATGTACACATGAATCATCAGCTCGTAGATGGGAAGAGGATTAGATACCGACTCAAGCAGTTGTATTAAGAATATGACATGGCAAAGAAATTAAGAATTTGGGCTCTGAAGTCAGGCCCAGATTCAAAATTTGATTGCATGACCTTAAATAAGCCATCAGACTTGTTAAATCCTTGATTATTTTTAACTATGAAATGGAGATAAAAATATTGACTATCTGATAGAATTACTGAGAAGATTAAATGGGATGATATGCATAACGCATTCAGCATAGTGCTTGGCATTTAGTAAGGTAAATAATTCAGAAATATTAGCTTATTATTATTATTAATTTACTTAGGAAATATATGAATTTCAAATAATTGTAGAAAATCTTATAAATTGTTAAAATAGGTTATGATATCAATATCAACAGATATATACTTGTAGAAAATATAAAATATCAGACATTAGTTTCCTTTTAAGTACATGGAAGCAAATTAAAAGGTAAAATAGGTTCAATGTTATATTTTAATCACATAGTTCAGTTGTAGGTTAGTATTTCTAATGAAAATAAAGTAATTTTTAGAAAGATTACTAAATGAACTCAAGAATATCATCTTATTCTTAAAATAACTACTCTTTTTGCAATAAAGACATTTTCCTTAACCAAATCCTATATTTTTCAACATTTAGTCTAATAGATCTATCTCCATACACTAAATTCTTAAAGATAAATTTGGTCATTTGGATTTCTTTCTACTTGCTTAGAAATGTGAAGGGAAGCCACAACAGAAATATCAATAGAAAGTAATTTTTTAAAATGCTTTAATCCATTACACATTGATATTAGAGAGAATTTGATCTTTGTGATATATCTCCTTTGGCTTGCTGTATAATCTACTAGCTTAATTATCACAGTAGCCTTAGAACTCAAGCCAGTACTTACTAGCTTTATAGAAATGCTATGCTCATCTACCTTAATACATTAAACAGAAAAATCACTATTTATAATTATATCTGAGCCATTATACCCCAGACACTTTACTAACATTACAGTCATAAGACTGCCTTCCCCAAGGCCAGTACACAAAGTTAAATAATTTTCCCCTACATAAAATATAAAATACTTATTTTAATTAAGCATAGGATGGGTATACATATGTTATTATAATCATATCACAATCATTGTTTTTGGCTATGGTCGTGGTTCTTCATTTTAATGACTTACAATGGGGGCTGAGTTGTTTATCTTACTAACAATAAAAAAACAACTGAAGTACCTATATGAATTCAAAAAAGAAATACAATAGGAATTAGAACTGTATTATGGTCACATTTGTGTCACTAACTCACTCTGTACTCTTGGGAAGTTTCCAGCCTCTCTGGGTTTCCATTTATTCATCTACAAAACAAAATAATCTCTAAGGTCTAGGATAGCTCTAACTTCTAAACTTTTGGCCATTATTTAGTATGTCAAAACAGCTCTAAGTCATAAACCCAAATTTAGGAATTAATTATTCACAATGAACTTCTCTGACTTATTCCAACTTTTTCCCCCTATTGTTATAATAGGGAAGGCAAAACAAAAACAAAAACATACTGAAAGAAGTAAAAAAACCTACTTAAAATACTGCTTTAGAACTTTATCTGCCCTCTCATTTATTAAGTACCTACTATATATACTTTACCTCGGACAGCAAGGATCTAGATATTAAGAGATCATTATATCCGTGTCTTTCTCTTATTTACCTTATAATTATTTTAGGCTTCCCTAGGAATTTGGCACATGTTCCTTTCTCAGTAACATGTTAATACTTCTAGAACTTAACTCATCAGCACCCAGAAATCTCTTAAATTAATCTATCAAGTTTTTTCCATTTACAAAGCTAAGAAACTTTGGTGACAATCTCACTCTGAATAAACAGCATTCACAATGAATAAAGGTGTTTTTGACTGCAGAAGGTAAGCACAACACCAAATATTTAACATGGCAGGAAAAGAACTAAAGTAAATAAAACCTAATCAACACAAAATGGCAGCCTGAACAGAAGAAGAACGTCCCATGCAGTTGAGAGTGAAGGATTAGTTAGGGTTTTCGGGGATGAGCCAGCTTTACATAGATATCAGAGACTAAGTTAATTCACCATTTTAGTGATTTCAGCACATCCTTCCAAAATAATATCACGTGAAGCTCATCTATATGATTTAGCCAAAATGCTGATCAAAGTATTTCTAACTGTACTGGCGAATGTGGTAGAGTAAAACAGATAACAGATTCAGTACTTCAAGATGCACAGTAAATCCACTACTTCAAATAACATTATGAGAGCACATCGCTTTTGAAAGGGTACAATGGACATCACTAATCAGAAATGTGTGATGGTAACTTCAAATAATAACAATTAAAAAAAACGTTCACTCAAGACCTGAAAGAAGAACCTAAGACACAACCTCAAGGCAATAATGTAAGGATAAAAAATATGAGTACACAATCTCATAACAAATATGTACATCCATACGGTTCTACTATTTTAGTTATACTGAAACTTGAGAACTTCATAGCCGTCTACTAAAATCACAGATCAATAGGATAAAAGTAGATAAGAAGAACGTGCAATTTATGAATATGGTTTATTACCATGGTTACAAACTTTCAGAACAGGCCTCTGAGACATTGGACTGAGACTTTGCCGAACATCTGTTAAAAAAATATATAAAAGAAACTTAATATAGAGGTCTGTTCATCTCAAGAAGTATAACAGTATTAGACAGACTTTTTTTCCAAGGTTAAGTATTTCTGGCAGCAAAGTAATGCTTCAATACCCTGAAATACTTGAAGCAGTAATGTTATGACTTTTACTTCCCATTTAATTATGCTACCGTAAACTCCACTGGGATAAGGTACATATGGTTCTTTAGATGAGACTTGTCACACTAATCAGGATTTTCTAGGTTCAGTGCATTGATTTGTTAATGCGTTACTGACATCGGCCAACTGGAATGCGTATCTCTGACATTTGTCTGTGCAAGGGATTAAGCAAACTTATGAAACTTCTGAACAGTTGTTGCCCATAGAACTGTATTCTTGACACATGACTTTTAAAAGAATTAGGGAAAAAAAAGGGTTCTTCTCTGTGATCGTTCCCTAGAAAGTAACAAGATGCAAGCATAGCATTCACCTTTCGGCTTCGGTGTCCTTTTCCTTCTGTCGCGGAAGGCAGCCCCGGACTGCAAGGCCTCCAGCAGACTATCCATCACTCCTGTCTCATCACCCTCTGTGAAAAGAGATGCAGGGAATTCCATCAGCCCTCAGGGTTACCATAGCAATGTCAAAGCATACACAGAAACTGGTGATGGTGATGGTGGGGAGAAAAAAGATCAGATGCCAGGACTAAGCCAGCAATTTCAAAATAAGATAGGACATTAAGTCTCTCATAAATCAACTGTCTTTTAATGAAATCTGTCTCATTAGTGCCCGTGTTACAGTCTACTAAAGAGGACCGAGTTCCATTGATTCACTTCAGAATACTGCTTTTATTGTCCAACGGCATAATAACTTTAAATGGAATGTGGTTCTAGTCATGTCTGTGTCTCGGGTTATCATAAATCACATTTCCCTTATAGAAGTGGGTTATTTTCAAAGCATCGGCCTCTATTCTAAAATCGACCAGGTGTGAGAGTGATTTTGTTATTGAGGTTCTGCTGTCTAAACTTGTCGTGCAAAATTATATTTCCATGCTAACTTTTGTGAACATGCTCCCAACAACTGATTTTTCAAATCAGAAGATAATCATCCCTTGACTTGAGGTGACACAGAACACTCACTATAAAATTTTACAGAATGTATGAAAAGTTGATCTTCTGTAATGAAAAAATAAAGGCTCTCAAAAATCTGAAAGACTGAATCCCATTATGATTAGTTAAAATTGACATTCTGCATATAATTAACAAAGGATGTGGACATAGTCAATTCTCTAAACAAATAACAGATTATTCTTGAAATATTCATAGGTATGATACTTATCAGTGCTAAATATTATTCAAAGGAAGAAGGAGATAAAGCTACAAAGGAACTACTGGCCCAATCCAAATTTGAAGAAACCCTAAGGACTATTTTTCCTCTCCAAAAATGGTTATTTATAGGCTTTCTTTATGAAATTGTATTGCTGGCATACTGTTACATTTAAAATAATGAAAAACTATTTTCCCCTGGATTTTTTGTGTTTTCCTTTTTGAGACACAATCTCTTTATAGAGAACAGCTGACAAGTAAATGCAGTACAATACAAATAACATACTCATTCACAGCTTATAAACAGACATATAAATATAAATATGTATCAGCCCTTTTCCATCTGGTTCTGTTTCATATTTTTAGAAGAGTTCTAAACCTTGTAGGTGTTACCAAAAAAGGTGGGTGAGAAATAGAGTATTTGGAGGTTGTTAGTTTGCATGTAAATTTAATTCTAAAGTGGTTTGATGGATATTTTAATTAAAATACATTAAATATTTCAGACAGTTTAATAAGTAACTATCTAGCTATTTGAAAATTTACACTCAAACTCAACTATATTTTTCCTAAAAAGAACTGCAGGTAATGGCAAATATTTAAGGTAGTGAATATATTTGATTAGTAAAATAAAACATTTAAAAACTAAAAATATTTTTAATCTTTTCCAAGTAAGCAAGAGATTGAAAAAAAATCCTAAAGTTGAAATCAAACAGAAACAAATGAAGCTGTTAAAATATTGATAGCATTAATCATAAATGAAGGGGGAAAGAATGCAAATAACTTTTGAACTTTCCCCTTACAAAATTTGTTTTTGGTAATGGTACTGATGCAGTGGTTCTAAAACTATTACATATGTATTATAAGATAAGCAGATGGGTAAATATGTTGATGTTGTTGGCAACAGGGGTGCTCACTGAGGGAAAGAATATGAAATGAGAGAAGGAAAGGAAGAACCATGAAGTATTGACTTGAATTTCCAGATATCAGTATAAGTTCAAGGTTAAAAAAAAAAATACTTTTCCTAGCTTTGTGGACCAAAAGAGTTCAGAGACAATGACACTACAGACAATGAGCATACATGGTCCAGAACCAGAACATTTAGAGAAGTCTCTGATTCTAGGGTTGAGGCCAAGAAAGTGTGAAATGATCCAAGAACATCTTGTTGTGTCAGATAATAAGAAAGTGCTCAGAAACAGATAGGGATGTGCTAAGGACAGACTGAAGGGTTGCCTTGGGCAAATTTAGGACAATTTGAGTATGGAATAAATAATGATGGGAATGTATTATTATACATTGGGTAAAAAAGAGTCATGCATCCATACTGACACTAAAAAAAAAAAAATAGTAACAAAAATGGATAGATATCACTTTACCCAAATAATTTAATCTGATATTACCAGTGATAGGCTAGATTGACATCATTTGTCTCCTGACGTGATACAAAGCATAGCCTGTGTAGTACTTTGCACAAAAATATTGACCCTGAATCTAAATGTGAGGAAACAATCATATAAACCCAAGGTGAGGGACATTCTTTGTCACAATTGGCTTGGGATCTAAAAAACTATCAATATCATGAAAGATGAAGAGAAGAAGAAGAAGGAGGGAGAAATAAGAAAAGGCTAGACAACTGTTCTAGATTAAAGGAGACTGAAGAGACATGACAACTAAATATAACGCAGTCCTTGATTAGTTCCTAGACTGGAAAAATTACAAGTGACATTATTTGGCTAATTGGGGAAATCTGAGTATGGACTAGATATTAGATAATTATACTGTACCAATGTTCAGTTATCAGAGTGTGATACTTGTATTATGGTTCAGAAGGATAATCCCATTGTTTTTAGGAGATAGATGCTGACATGTTTAGGCTCACTAAGCAACTTACAGTTTCATGTTCTCTGCTTCATGCCTTTGAGCATGCAGTTTTCTTGACACAACATCTTTTTCACTTTCTTCACTAAATTAGCTCTTATCTCTCCTTCAAGACAGAGAACTGAGAATCCTTCACTGACCTACCTGGGCTAAACAGGGAGCCCTTCTGTGTTCCAATGGCATGCAGTACATATACCAATAAGTTCTTTACAATATCATATTTTTACTTCAGTTTCTACTACTATGTTATGAGCTCATTGAGGACAGGGATTATAGATTTTGTTTAACACCTAGCAAAATGCTAGTATTACATAAAAAGTGTTCAATAAATATACATTGACTGAATTAACTAAATATATGTTGACTAAATTAAGGACTCTGATTAGTCCTTCAGCTGGAAGAACTATTCATGCAGGAAAATAAAGGTCATAGATGGATACGAGGTTAGGAAGTGATGGGAATACATTCCTACCATCATTGTAAATGACACACAGCTTTGTTTCTTCCTTTTCCCTTGCCTCACACATCTATTTAGTTGCCAAATCTTGTTGATTAAAACTCTCCAATATCTCCTGAACTGATATTTTGTTCCTTTTTCAACTACACTGTAGAACTGAATTTTTTTTTCACCTGGAATACTGCCTGAGTAGGCTAGATAGTCACGTTGCTTCCAATTTCTCCCTAATTCTTCCCATAGATTACTGATAAGTCCTATAGCAGAATTATGATCTTCAATTCCCCCATCACAAGGTTTCAACATTATCTCAGTTCACAGTATAAAGTCCTAACTCTTCCACTTTCTCCCACAATGATTCCAATCGCTTTTCCAATCTTATCCCTTACTTCTAACCATCACAACCTATTTGTCAGCTAAATGCAACTGCCTGTGGTTGTCCACATTCTCTCTCTCCCATCCATCACTCTCCACCTGGAACCTTGATCTCTGCTCCTATCTCCCAGAGCCAATGGCTTTTCTTGGCCTTCATTCCCACACACATAATCGGAGGAATATAATACTAAAGTAAAACAACCTGTCTTCTAGTCTGAGCTTTCAACTAACTGTCTGTTTGACACTGGACTATTTACATAATCATTCCTGGCATCAGTAATAGAGACAATACCTGTCTAGGGTTAATGAGGGGATCAAATGAGCTAATACAAATGAAAGCACCAGGTAAATTGCTAAGTGATATTAAAATATAGGGAAATAAATTCATAAATGAAACCTGTAGTGAATTATAGGAAGTTTATAAAATATCTTTTTATTAAATGTTTCAAACACAATTTTAGATATATTACAAATTATGTCTTTTATAGTGTATTCATTATGTCCTTGGTTAATCATGTATGACATCATTTCTAAGGAAAACTGACTTGAAGTATAAATAGACTCTTGAAATAAAACCAATGTTTAATATGAGGACATATCAGGAAGATGTTCTTTCAAATATTAAAAATGCGTTTAGGACATTCAACTGACACATGTTTGCCTGGCATATGGTACTGTGTGCTAGGATATTACTAGGCACGAAGGATACCTAGGACCCAAGGTTAACAAGAAATCTTTTCTGCTCTCAGAAGCAGAAAAGTGTGACAAGCTCGGAAGGGATATATACAGGCTTCCTAGTGAATGATGACTTGAAGAATAAGCAGGAATTAGCCACAGCAGGGACTGGGGAGGGAGGAACATTCTTGGCAAAAGGAATACCAAGCACAAAGGCAAAAGGTATGGTTAAAAACAAAAGATGAGGTAAAATAAAGTGTTTAAATGATTCATATTTACATTATCTAATACTAACCAGACAAACTAAAATTAGCCACTTTTATGATAGACCAGAATTAAATTTCTCTAACTACGAGAAAATTTATATTCAAAATATTTATAGCCTCTCTCCTGCTGTGAAAATTCTTTTAAATAAATAGACTAACTGCAACAGTCAAAATCTTTCTATACCTGAATAACATAACACCTTGTTTAATTTGTAAATGGTATTTTAAAAATCCCACCGTGTTAAGGGAAATGGAGAAGGGAGAGTTAAGGATGAGATATTTCTAAAGCAGAATCAATAGGATGTGGGGACAGGAAGAGAGTGGAGCTGCTAAGGACCCATGTCTGGGGCATAAGGCTTGCGGAAGAGAAAATATTTAAAAAAATAATAAAAAATATCATTGATTTTGGTAGGGGACAAAGGTAGAGATGAGAGTTTCCCTTGGGACATGTTAGTGGAAGGTGCTAGTAGGAATCTGCAAATAACTTCTGGAAGTCAGCTGGAAATTCTGCCTCAAATTCAGACAAAAAAGAGGGCAATATTTTTGGAAGCCATTTCCATATTATAAAAAATACTCATTCAACACTCTGGAAATGCATATAACTGCATCAGGAGAGGAATCTGGAAAACCACCTAAATTTAAAGGGCAGGAGGAAAAAGATAACTCAATGATCTGGTAGAAACTCTCCTTCCTTTATTCCATTTTCTTCAGCCCAGGTACAACACTGAAATTTCAGATAACTAAAGATAAGAAGATCCTTAAAAGGTTCTAGGAAGTTAAAAACAAGCAAACAAACCAAAACAGGTCACATACATAGGAAAGAAATCAGAATAGGACTGGATTTCTCAATAGCAACAATGAATTCCAAAAGACAGGCAAAAAATTCCAAAACAAGTAGGGAAATTCTGAAGAGAAATGATTTTCAGTGAAGATATGGTTACACTGCCAATAAATGATAGAAAATGGACATTTTTGAAACATGCAAGTGTCTGTACACATTTTCTTAGAAAGAGATTATAAGATGTGCTTTTGCAAAACAAGAGGGAAAAGTAAGAAACAGGAAAACATGGGATCCAGAAAAGGGAAAGGGACAAAAGAGCAAAGTGGCAAAAGGAATCCCTGGATGTTCTCGGCCCAGAGCTGCCAGTTTGGATCACATGGACCACATGGGAGGAAACCAGACTGTGGGAAAGAGCAGTGGCCATGGAACTGATGGCAAATCCTTTGTGTTGGACCATTTGCAAAACTGATTGCTGATTATTTCACAGAGGTATTAGAGAATTTGGATAAAAGAGTAACAGATATACACAAATGCTAACCAATTTTTTAAATAAAGCAAGTTTGTATTAACTTAGAAATAACAATATTGTCCAATAAGAAATGCTATGATGTACCCTAAACTTAGTATGTTGAATCTTAATCTCTAATGTGATGATATTAAGAGGTAGGGTCTTTATAAGGTGATTAGGTCATGAGGGCAGAGATCTCAGGAAAGGGAATAGTGGCCTTAAAAAAGAGGTGAGAGGAAGCTGTTAGTCCCTTTCACTGTGTAAGGGCACTGTGGTGAGGCACCTCTATGGAGCAGAGAGTGAGCCCTCCCTCGTCAGACATGGAATTTGCTGTCACCTTGATCTTGTCCTTCCCAGCCTCCAGAACTGTGAGAAATAAGTTCCTATTGTTTATAAATTACCCAGTCTAAGGTATTTTTGTTATACCAGCAACAACAAACTAAGACAGGAAACAAGAGGAATAGTAACACAGTGGCAATATTATAAGCATTGGCTGTTCTCTTGATCATCAGCTGTGGTATAATTATAATGAAAGACGATACGGGGATGGGTATAAAAGGAGTGTACAAGTGGGGAGAGGGCATAAGGGCACCAAATCCTCAACCACTTACCAGGAACTCAGTAATATCTAAAATAAAATATTGGTAAATACTCTATGCATATTATCCAGAAATAGAGAACAAGAAAATACTGGAAGAAATAAATAGGAATTAAAAGTCATCGTCTCTGGGAAATAGGAGAAAGCTGAGAGGAGTGAGGGGGAAGATATTTTATTATGATATAATCCTATTATATTTAATTTAGGAATTTGCAGACATTATGCTGATAAATATAAATATAAAGTAACTAAATATTTTCTTGAAAGGGAAAGACCAAGACTGAAGAGGAAGAGAAGATGAAGGAAGAGACTGATTCTTGACTCCAAGCTGCTGACGTCTGAGAAGGGGAGGAAGACAGGTAACAAATGGCACAACATAACATAATGAATATTATGAGAGAGATATCAAGCATGTGGTGCAGTGGTTGGGGACACCTAGGAGAGGCAGAGGGAAAAGGCACAGCAGTCACAGGAGCTTTCCTGAACACCTGAGACTTAAAGATTTGCTTTAAGAGTGCCAGAGCCGCCGGACGAAGGAAGGCCTTGCCACAGCTGTCAGAAATGCTGTACAAAGCAGGGTTTCTGGAGGAACATGAAACATCTGGAAGAACTCAGATGAAAGTAGGAATAGAGAGCAGGCTACCAGCAGGGAAGTGATGAGAGGCAAGGTGAGGAGGCAGCCAGGGGCCAACTTGCCAAGAGCTGGATATGCCATGCTACGAAGTTTGGATTTTATTTTTAAAGGAGCCATTAACTGATTTTAATCTAGGAATGGTCAAATTTCTACCTTAGAAAGATCACTCTGAGAAGAGACAAGACTGAGGGCAAGGAAAATAAGGAAAGGAACGTTTAATGATTTAAATCCAGGGAAAATATGATTGCACGGTCTGAGTAAGTTACGCAAGTTGTAAAGATGCAAAACAGAAAGGAGTAGAAATACAGTAATCTTGGTCTGCATGGATGTGAATATTGCAAAGAAATAAAGTTGGAGATGGTTTCCAGGTATCTGGTTTGGCCAACTGGCTGTATGTTGATTCACCAAGTACAGAACTGTCTTTGGTGGTAGAATAGGCTGAACCTGGATAGGAGTTCAATTTTGGGTATGTTAAGTTGAGATGTTCCTGAGATAGCCAACTGCAAGGTGACTAAAGGTGTCTAGAGGGCTTTTAGATTCACAGGTTTAAAATGTGTGGGAGAGGAATTGGTTATACTAATAGATTTAACTTAGAAGCATATAGATTATACCTTAAACTAGGAAAAAGAGTACAAGCATAGTAAAGTGGTATAGAACACAAGTTTTTATATTCAAATGACTTACATTTGAAAACTGGCTTTCCAATTAGCAATCTGGGTTACTTCGGGCAAATTACCCAACCTTCCTAACCCTTATTTTATCTCCTCCCCCCACAATGTTAAAACAGGAAGAAGAATAGCATCTACTTCACAAAGTTATTCGGAGGATTAAAGGAGAGAAGTCCTGTACGTGCTCGGCAGAGTGTCTGGTACATAATAAGAGCTTAATAATAGTTAATCATTGTGGCGGTTGTTGATGTTATGGTAGAGCATGAACTCCCTTAGGGAGAGTGTGTGCAGAGATAAGAAAGAGAGCTGAGGGTAACTGACATGGTAAACTAATAGGAAAAGGGGATTTTAGGAAAGAAATGATTATTCTCAAACTGTGATCATTCTCCATTGTATTTACCTTGTGTGTGCTTTTATATTTCCTCCTTTCAGTGGTAGTAAGAAATATAATGATTACAACCTAGAATTTGGAGTGGGAGTAGGGAAGGAAAGCTCAGTTTTCCCAAAGAATTATTGAAAGTATGCAGCTGATGCACAAAATAGGCTCACAGTTTAACCCAACTCTTTCTTAAAAACAAACAAACAAAAAAACCTACAACAATAGAATACATTAAACAGTTGCCCTAACATAATTACATGAATTATTGTTCTGTGCTTCTGGTTACAGACATTTGGGAAACAGATTATATGGCTTCTTTTGATAACCTAGTTCAGTCTTTTACCATCTAGAACAAAGCTAAAAATACTACTTAAACCAGACAGCAAAAAGACAGGAATAACTTAAAACAAAGTCTTTGAACTTGTCTTAATCCAGATGTGAAACTGAAAATTTATTTGAGTCAAGGGAGTTGAAAAGCCAATTTTCATTGGGATTTAACTGATAAAATGATAATCAGAACAGTTCTCTTTTATACTGTAATTAAATGACTGGCTCAACTCTAAGAAATGGAATTTTATAGAAAAAATTCCAACAGTTTAATATTTCTATTTTTTCCTTCCTATTCTTCATTACTTGCATAACTTGAATTAAATATATTTCTTGCTGTAAGTTAGAAGGAAAAATTAGAATATTTTACAAAGAAGAAAGTAGTTTTGTTGTTGTTTTTCCTAAAATAGAGCAGTTAAGAACAAAGTTACAGAGTCAAACTACTGGGCTTGAATCTTGGTTTTTACTCTTACCAGCTGGGTGCCCCTTAAAGACCATCTCGATCTCTGTGTGTCTCCCCATACCTATAAAATGAGGGTAATAATAGTATTTACTTCAAAAGGCTGTTGTGAGGATTAAATGAGGTAATATGTGTAAAAGAGGTTAGAACAGTGCCTCCCATGTACTAAGGCCTCCATAAATATTATCTATTATTATTTCTGATATTATGATGACTATTCTTATTCACTGATAGGGCAACATTGCTGGTTGGCCAGTGCAACATATCCATTCCCTACCCTCTCTTTCCTACAGAGTCAAGAAAAGCTCTTTCTGAGGCTTCCTTGAAGCTAAGATAGGGGTGGTCACATGATGTATTTCTGTCCAGTATGGCATATGTGGACATTTGCTATGGTATTTCTGGAAATAAAAGGGGTTTATGTTGATAACCACTTTTCCTCTTTATCCTATCTTAAATATGGACTGGAATTGTGGCAACCATGACTGCTATCATGTATTGTTGCCTTCTTCTTATCTTGAATATGCTTGGATCTATGGCATTCATTTTGTCCCTATGCACAGATCACTATTGTCCCTATGTCCCTAGCACAGATCACAGGGCTATCTTTTACTTGCTCTGGATAAAACACAAGGCTATATTTTCCAAGCTTAAGTGAAAAATATTCTACAGATATATTAGAATGTGTAAACTGTAATTGCTACATTATTACATTGTATCCAAATTTGAATCAAAATAGTTTCATGTCTTATACTAAATAGGATTATAGAGATGACATTTATAAAATAAAAAATTATTACTATACAAACACTCTAGCTTTTAAAAAAATCTATTCTTGAATGTCACTTATAAACTATGATTCAATTTAAACTATAAACAACCAGGAAAAATGGTAATATAAATATTCTATAACATATTATATGGTATTGTTATTAATTTTTAATTTCCAAATTTGTTATAATTTAGATTCTATTGTTAAAAAATTACTTGGGCATTAAAGTCATTTACTTAAACTCATAAAGACACCTAAATTTATCTTCTTCTGAATTTTAAAAATAAAGTTCTTTCACTTTCAAAACTAAAGAAAACAACTGGCAAAATCTCAGAAAAAGAGTCACTTCTCCACTCATCATTTAATTTTCTACTCAAATAAAAAGGGCACAGCTATTTTTGGAATATTAACATATTAGGGCATAAGATTTAAACGTAACCATATAATCCAGAGATGAATTTGTCATTACAAAGTATTACAGCAAAAACTTAGTTTGGTTATATTAAGTAGACACACATTTAAAAAACAAAACAAAAAACAACAACTTCAGTACACACAACAGCATTTCCCAAAGGGTGCACCACAGAACACTAGTCCTATAAGAAACTCTGTGTGTATGTGCGTATGTACCTGTTTGGGGGAGGAGGGGCAGAGGAGGTGGTTCTCTGGTCAAGTAAGTTTGGACAATAATGTATAATATGTACTACTCTTAGCAATTCATGATAAAGGTGCCATTTCAAATCAGTAGGGGATAAGAAAATGTTAGATAACTACTGTGGTGATAATAGTCTATTTGAATCCAAACTTGCTATTTATACTAAAATAAATTTCAAGTGGTTCAAACATTTCAACATTAAAAGAAAAAAGTATAGCAGATAATATGGAAAAGTATATTTTCATTAGTTCTGGAATGGGAAAATCTTCCTAAGTAAAAGCCCAAAACCCTAAAGTCATACAAATATTTAAAAATCAAAAGAAATAATAAGAACAAAAGAAGACAGAATAACGGCCAACAAACATGAAAAAATGCTCTAATCATCAGGGAAATGCAAATCAAAACTGCAATGAGATTATCACTTATCTCCAGTAAGAATGGCCTTTATCAAAAAGTCCCCAAACAATAAATGTTGGCGTGGATGTGGAGAAATAGGAACACTCCTACACTGCTGGTGGGACTGCAAACTAGTTCAGCCTCTGTGGAAAGCAATATAGAGATACCTTAAAGCGATACAAGCAGATCTATCATTTGATCCAGCAATCCCATTACTGGGCATCTAACCAAAAGAACAAAAGTCACTCTATGAAAAAGACACCTGCACTCGAATGTTTATAGCAGCACAGTTGTAGAAACAACCCAGGTGCCCATCAATACATGAGTGGATTAACAAAATGTGGTATATGTATACCATGGAGTACTATTCAGCTTTAAGAAACAACGGTGATATACCACCTCTTGTATATTCGTGGATAGAGCTGGAACCCATTCTACTAAGTGAAGTATCTCAAGAATGGAAAAACAAGCACCACATGTACTCACCAGCAAATTGGTATTAACGGATCAACACCTAAGTGGACATGTAGGAATAACATTTGTCGGGTGTCGGGCGGGTGGGGGGAGTGAGGAGGGGATGAGTATATACAAACATAATGAGTGAGATGTGCCACGTTTAGGGGATGTTCATGCCTGAAGCTCTGCCTCAAGGGGGGAGCGGGGGCATGGGCAGTGTACATAACCATAATATGTGTATCCCCATAATATGCTGAAATAAAAAAAAATAATAATAATAAAAAGAAAATAAAGAATAATGAGCTCAAAAAAAAAACTCAAGGCCTTTTTTAATTTGAGGAAGACATTGAACAATTTTTACTAATGTTCTGAAATTGGAGAGCAGTGAATAAAGAATGGGGTCATGAAATTTTACCTTGAAGGTGGTGTAGAAATGCCTACCCTCATGGCTTTTTATATATCTCTGTCCTCTTCACAAGCTGGTCAACAACTCGGAGGTGGACTCAAAAGGTACACAGATGCCTGAAATTTGAGGCTCACATAACAAATATTAAACTCAAGATGACTTAGGCTGGTTGGAACACACAACCCAAACCAAGATGACTTCATTTAACATGAACAAATTCAAATTTAAATTGTGTAGGTTAAATAGACAAAGAACAGAGATAGGGAGACCAATCTGGACCCCTTTTAATATAAACATGAGCAGATTTTTATAAAGAAAATATCTCCTACAAGCCAACAGAGTTATGTAGCTACTAAACATTCTGATGTTTATTTTGGATTGCATTAATAGTGTGGTAATGTCAAGTCCACAGGAGCTAATGGTCCTATGTGAAACTGTACTTCTCATTTCACACCAGAGTATGGTATTCAGTAGGTGCTTCATTGACCCAAGAAGAAGGTGATTGAAAAATTTACGTAAAAATTCAAAAAGTCTCTGATGGTACTGAGGATATTTGCCTTATGGGAGAAAGATTTTAGTGATACCCTATTAACAGACTTTATTTATTTTAAGGTCTTTCATGTAGAAAAGAGAATAGATTAATTTCATATTATTCTAGCAGGTGGTAGAAATTGTTATAAGAATGGGGAATTCAATTCAGCATGAAGAACTTTGTAACTATTAGAGCTGTGTGAGATTACAGTAGAAAGCCTTAGGAGGCGCCTGTGAATTTTACTGTTCAGATGTGGAACTGATAATGTTCTATGTGAGGATTTTTCTATGGATGGAAAATTAAACTGATTTAGCTAACGACTTCTAACTCTAAGGTATTCTGAGCTTATACATTCCATTTGTGTTTACTTTTAAACTCCAAAGCTTAACGATTAATATCTTAAAATCACCCTTCTTTCATTACAAGATGCCTCAGTGAAGACAGTAAACAGAACTATTGGGAGAAGACTAAATGTATCTGGTTGGCTACTCTTTGATAGGTCTCAGTTGAGATTGACATTAACAATGACATATATATGCTATCCTATTCTATCTATATTTATAATTGTTACTTTGTACTGTATTTAATGCTATCATTTTTCAGAATTCTTTTCTTTTAACTCCCCTCAAAATTAGCTTTAACAATGAATAAAAACTTTAAATTATTACAGTTTAATATGCTTTTAAATTACTGGAGTAAGAGTTTTACATTGGATTCAATTCTAATTTTAAGCAGCATGGAGACTATTAATGCAAATTTCCAGAGCCTTAGTGTGTAGGCATTATTCTTCTGCAAATTTACAATCTGCATTAATACTGTAATTATAGCCATATTTATTAAATATCTACCTTTTGTGGGCCATGCATATGGTTACTTTGTGTGCCTTATCTCATTTAATCTTTACCAAAATGCTATTAGATAAATAATACTTTTATTTAATCAAAGGTTTAGAGACCTTAAGTTATTTATCCATAGTGATTCAAAGCAAAAGCTTTTTACCACTGTGCATCATATTACTAGAGAGTAGAGATATTTATTTGTTTTTTCTTTTTAATTTTCTTTTTTATTTTTAATTATGGGTACATAATAGTTATTTCTAGGGTACATGCTATGTTTTGGTATAGGCATTTGATGCAAATTGATCAAATCAGAGTAATTGATCAAATCAGATATCTATCACCTCAGACATTTATCATTTCTTTGTGTTAGGAACATTCTAATTTTAGTAATTTTAAAGTATACCCTAACTTATGGTTGATTATAGTCACTTTGTTGTGCTATGAAATATTTTTCATTCTGTCTTATATTTTTGAACCCATTAACCATCCCCCTTATATCCCACACTCCCTACTACCCTTCCCAGCCTCTGGTAACCATCATTCTACTCTATGTCTCCATGAGATCAATTGCTTTTAATATTTAGCTCCCACATATGAGTGAGAAGATGTAAGATTTGTCTTTCTGTGCCTGGCTTATTTTCCTTAACATAATGTTCTCCTGTTCCATCCATATTGTTGCAAATGGCAGAATTTCATTCTTTTTGTGGCTATAAAATAATTCCATTGTGTATATGTTCCACAATTTCTTTATCCATTCTTCCATTGATGGACACTTAGGTTGATTCCAAATCTTGGCTACTGTGAATAGTGCTGTGATAAACATGGGAGTGCAGATATCTTTTTGATATACTGAGTTCCTCTCCTTTGGATATATACCCAGTAGTGAGATTGCTGGTAGTTCTATTTTTGCATTTTTCAGGAACATCCACACTGTTTTCCATAGTGGTTGCACTAATTTACATTCCCACCAACAGAACACAGAGGGTTCCTCTTTCTCCACATCCTCTCCAGCATTCGTTATTGCCTATCTCTTTGATAAAATCCATTTAACTGGGGTGAGATTATCATCTCATATCATTGTATTTTTGATTTATATTTCTCCAGTGACTAATGATGCTGAGCATTTTTCCATATACCTGTTGGCCATTTATTTGTCTTCTTTTGAGAAATGTCTATTCAGATCCTTTGCCCATTTTTAAATTGGATTATTTGATGTTTTCCTATTGAATTGTCGGAGCTTGCTATATGTTCTAGTTATTAGTCTGTTGTCAGATGGGTAGTCTGCAAACATTTCCTCCCATTCTTTGTGGCGCCTCTTTGTTGGTTGCTGTGCAGAAGCTTTTTAGCTTGATGTGATCCCATTTGTCCAACTTTCCTTTGATTGCCTGTGCTTTGGCAGTATTGCTCAAGAAGTCCTTGCCCAGACCAATGTTGAAGCATTTCCCCAATGTTTTCTATTAGTAGTTTCACAGTTTTGGAACTCAGATTTAAGTCTCTAATCCACTTTGATTTGATTTTTGTATATGGCAAGAAACGAGGGTCTAGTTTCATTCTTTTGCATGTGGATATCTAATTTTCCCAGCACTATTTATTGAAGAGACTGTCTTTTGCCCACTATATGTTCTTGGCACTTTTGTCAAAGATAAGTTCACCATAGGTATGTAGATTTATTTCTGGGTTCTCTGTTCTGTTTCATTGGTCTGTTTTTATGCCAGATCTTGTTGTTTTTGTTTCACTACATCTCTGTAGTATAATTTGAAGTCAGGAAATATTCTTCCTCCAGTTATGTTCTTTTTGCTCAGGATGGCTTTGGCTATTCTGGGTCTTTTGTGGTTCCATATCAATTTTGGGATTACTTATTCCATTTCTGTAAAGAATATCATTGGTATTTTGATGGGGATTGCATTGAATCTGTAGATTGCTTTGGGTAGTAGGGATATTAATAACAATATTAATTCTTCCAATCCACGAGCATGGAATATCTTTTCCTTTCTTTGTGTCATCTTAAATATTTTTCATCAAAGTTTTACAGTTTTCATTATAGAGCTCTTTTACTTCTTTGGTTAATTATTTTATTTTAGATATTTTATTTTATTTGTAGCTATGATAAATGGGATTACTTATTTTTTTCAGATTGTTTACTATTGGCATATAGAAAAGGTACTGATTTTTGTATTGATATATTGATTTTGTATTCTACAAATTTACTCAATTTCTTTACCAATTCCAATAGTTATTTTCTTGTGTGTGTGTGTGGAGTCTTTAGGTTTATCTAGATATAAGATCATGTCATCTGCAAACAAGGGTAATTTGAGTTCTTCCTTTCCAATTTGGACGCTCTTTATTTCTTTCTCTTTTCTGATTGGTCTAGCTAGAACTTCCAATATTATTTTCAATAACAGTGGTGAAAGTGGGCCTCTTTGTCTTGTTCCACATCTTAAAGGAAAGGCTTTCAGTTCTTCTTCATTCAGTATGATATTTGCTGTGAGTTTGAGATGTATGACTTGTATCATGTTGATGTAAGTTCTTCTATACCCAATTTTTTTGTAGTTTTTATTATGAAGGGATTTTGAATTTTATCAAGTGCTTTCTCAGCATTAATTGAAATGATGATATGGTTTTTGTCCTTTGTTCTATTGATATGATGTATCAAATTGACTGATTTTTGTATTTTGAACCATCCTTGCATCCCTGGAATGAATCCCATTTGATCATATGAATAATCTTTTTAATGTGTTGTTGCATTTGGTTTGCTAGCATTTTCTTGAGGATTTTTGTATCTGGTTCATCAGAGATATTGGCCTATAGTTGTTGTTGTTGTTGTTGTGTCTTTGTCTAGTTTTGGTGTTACAGGCCTTGTAGGTTTGGGAGTATTCTCTCCTCCTGGATTTTTTGGAATAGTTTAAGTAGGAATGGAATTAAATCTTTTTTTAATGCTTGGCATAAAAGAATTAGCTGTAAAGCCCTTGGGTCCTGGGCTTTTCTTTTGTGGGAGACTTTTTATTACTGCTTCTATCTTGTTACTTGTTATTGGTTTATTCACATGTATTTCTTCCTACTTCAGTCTTTTTAGGTTGTGTCTAGGAATTTATCCATTTCTTCTAGGTTTTTCAATTTATTGGTATATAATTGCTTGTAATAGTCCCTAATGATCTTTTGTATTTCTACAGTATCAGCTGTAATGTTTCCTTTTTAATCTCTGATTGTTTTTAGTTGGGTCTTTTTTTCTTAGTTAATGTGGCTAAAGGTGTGTCAATTTTATTTATCTTTTTTAAAAAACATCTTTTTGTTTTGCTGATC
>CAUYPO010050574.1:0-23943 GCA_963574435.1 Cheirogaleus major | reverse complement strand
GCAGGAAACAGAGGGAAATTTCCTGGAGGGCTGCACCACCAGTCAGATCTAAAAGGACTAATGCTTTCTTACAGCCTTCGTGTCCAAGGGGAGGGAGCAAGTCCAGATGACCTGGGAAAGACACACAAATAGAGGCCCTGCCTGGTGACGCCTACACGAATCCAGTTCAGTCCTTTCGGGAACCCCTTCCTCCTCCCTAGTACCCGCATCGCCTTCACGCCACCTCTCTTTGAGCTCCCCATTGCTCGGAAACCAGAGGGGTGAGTGCCCACAGGACAAGGGGGGAGGGGACAGAGACAGAAGGGAACAACCAAGGAAAGGGACTAGGCGGAGAAAGGGGGGAAAGGGGGACGTTATGTTCAAAAGGAAGAGAGCAAGGCATTTGATAGCTTGGCAACAACTTTGTCCTCCTGTGAAGGGTTTGGTGCTTTTCAAATGTACACATCTGTCAGGGCTAGCCAGGTACAGAACCGTCCCCGATCCCCCTTTAATAGAAGGGAAACAGAGGCTAGAGAGCTCAGGGCATTTGCTCAAGGTCGCACAGCTGGTAGCAGCAGTGGATTTGGCCAGATGTCCCGAAGGCCACCCCTGCTCCCTGCAGGGCACCTCTCTTCCCCTTTGCACTCACACCAACCCTGTCCAGCTTCAGCCCCAGCAGGGGAATGCCGCGTGCGGGGCAGGGGCCTGTGCAGGTGGGGAGCCGGGCTTCCAGCCCCAGGCCTTTTTAGGAAATGCAGCTCTGCATGAAACACTTGGCTTTGATGGGAAGGAAAGAAGTGGGTCTACTAAATTAAAGGTCATTTAGAGCTTTTTTTTAGCTTTAAAAACAGAGTAGATGTGTTTAATTCCGGCTGACCGCAGTCACCGGGCATTTCCGCGAAGCTGGGGCTCTCCGTGCAGTCTCTTAGGCTCCGTCAGATCCTCAGATCTCCCCCCTCTCTTTCTGGTTTTGTTTTGATTTTGTTGTTGTTGTTGTCATTTTAAAAATACACACCCTCTGGAGTTGAATACTTTGACTTCTTTGATGCAAGGGAAGCCAACCATGGATTTCTAAAGTTAGACAGAAAGGAGTTGACATTGGCAGGAACCAGACCACAAGCCTCAGAAGCATCTGCGCCACCGGGCCCTGGGCCACAGCCTGCGCGGTCAGCATCGTGTCATTATGTTCTCTGGAGTCCCAGGGACCTGCTGGTTACACTGCCATTGGCTCCCTGCCCCTGGTCGGGCAGGGACTAAGTGTCAACGCGGAGTTGAAATCAGCCCTGCCGCAGCGGGCTGGGGGCGGCGGCTCCAGAGTGCATCCTAACGACTTTCCCGAAGAGGAAATGCCTCGCTCCTGAAACCCTGTGTGCAGACACCTGTGGCTTCCGCACGTCCAGCTGCCCCTGCGTGCTGCTTCCGGGAGCAGAACCTTCCCTTCCCGCAGAGGACTCTCTTCGTGAGGATGGGGTGAGGATGGGGTGGGGCTGAGCCCGCCTGGTCCCTGGCCAGGGGACCCCAGCCGGGCCAATCAGAAGCCTTCCCTCCTCTTACTCTGGGCTCCCCACACTAACCGGGCTTCTGACATCCACCTGGCCTGGGACGTGGAGAGAGCCAGTCCAGGAGAGAAAGTGCAGGGGGAAGATGTCCAGCTCCAATGCTATCATTTCAGTTTCTGGATACAGACATGCCTGAAAGTAGATTACTTCTGTGAGCCAATAGATTTCCACCCCTCCTCCCCCCCTTTTTTTTTTGCTGTAACTGCTTTGGATTTTATTCCTGCTACCTGCAACTGAAAGACAGCCAAGCAACATGTGTCTCACTCAACTTTGGGTCTCTACCACCCAGCACACGAGTAGGCTGGTTAAATGAATGCTTGAACTCCCTTAGATGAGAGAGGAATGGAGCTAGGGTGGGGGCCATAAGTGCATTTTGGGGCATCTACCCAAATTATTCCATCACAAGATTGTAGTGTTAGGACTTGTGTCTCCACTTGAAGCCCAGGTAAGGTGAGGAAGAAATGCTCGTGAAAGGGCAGACCTTCAGAAGCAGGGCAGAGTGTGAGCCTTCGAGCTAGGACTGCTCTGACACTCAGAAGTTGGTCCATCTGCATACTTCCTCCTCCAGGTGACCTGTGTCCCCTGACCCCTGGCCTTCTGGGCAGCCCACACCAGAGTCGTGGGGTTCTTTGCACCAGGTCCCGGTTTCCCCTTGGATAGCAGGAGGTGTCTGTCACCAGAGGCTGAACACTGCAAACACAGAAGTGGCTTTCTCAGACCCAAGTCCCCGGGCCATCAGCCTTTCTGCATGATCTCACGGTTCCATCGCTTGTCTGGTCCCACACTGGCTCCACCAAATTCACATCCCAAATCTCAGTTGTTCAGTGGATCTAAGGTCAGGCCAAAGTGAACTGTTGTTAGGTGGAGCTGTGGGTCCTGGAGCCCAGAAGTTTCATTGCACTGCATGCATGAGAAGGGAGAGAGGGCAGCCACAGCTGGGAGACCATGACAGGGGTGCTGGAGTTGATATGAGTTCTGTGTTTGCATTTTCACCAGGACTTAAATGATCTCAAATGACAGAATAGGAAGGACCTCAAAAATGAGCTAATCCAGAGAGAGCAAGATCTGGTGTGCCTGCTGACATGCATCTCCCCCTGTGCCCGGACTCGAGAGAGCCGGTGCTCAGGCACTTCTTCCTGCTGAGCCCAGGTACATCTCCAGGTCCTTCCCACATGGCATTGCGGGCAGTCCCACCAATCAGTGGGAGATGGCTCACAAATAAAACTCACTGGCCCTCCGACCTAGTTCAAAACCCTTATTTTGCAGTTGTGAAAATACAGGTCTAGAGAAGTGAAAGGACTTGTCCAAGGTCTTTCAGCCCAGCTGGAAGTTGAAGCCAGATCTTCTGTGTGTGCTGCTTAGTACCATTAGTAGATGGTAAGATGCCAGCCCAAGCCAAGCTAATAGATGTGCTTATCTGGAAAATCGATCAATCAAATCAATGGAGCTTGGTGTTGTGGATAAAACATTTAGCTGGAATTTTATCTCTGGCCTGGCAATAAACTAACTGTGTGACCTTGGATAAGTCAATTCACCTCTCTGAGCCTCAGTTTTCTCATGAGTAAATTGTGCTCTTTATGATCTTTAAGATATCTTCAAATACTAATAATTGATTATTTCCTGTGCCCAGCAATGTATAAGGAATTTTTCAAGCTATAAAGAGACAGAAGAGAAGAAACAACCATACAATATAGGAAGCAACAAAATATTTAACATGTTTTTTCATAATTACGGGCTAGGAAGTGTGAAACCTACTGAGGCCCTCCGGGAGTTCAGAAGAGGGAGTTCTGAGTGGTAGGGGGGCTTCCCTTGGAGGGGAGAATCGAACCTGGCCTTGACGGATGAATGGTAGATGGGGAAGATGGTGCTGCAGGCCGTAGGAGGGAAGTGAGAAGGCAGGGAGGCGAGAGAAGCAGCTGGTGTTCAGGAACAGGTCAGCTCGGCTGGAAACAGGGCTGAGGGAGCCCCAGGAAAGCATCAGGGAATCAGACATGAGCGTGGAAACCATGAGGGCCGAGGTCCTATTCTCTGCAGAGAGCCACAGGGGAACCTCTTGCTTCGTTGAATAAGAGGTGCAAGTCACAGAAATTCAACTCAAAATGGCATAACTGAAAGAGTGGACTTATTAACTCACACAACCAAAAGGCCCACATGTAGACTTCAACCATGGCTGGATCTAGGGGCTCAAAAAATCTCTCTGGGAATCTGCCCTTCTCCATTTGTACATTCTTCTGTGTTGGCCTCCCTGCCAGCAGCCTTTCCCACCTCGTGGCAAGGTGGTGCCTAGCAGCTCCCAACTCACATCTTGCCAGTTGAGACCAGTGGATAGAGAGCTCCTTGTCTGGCCAGTTTCTGCACAAGTGCTGGGGTGGACGCTCATTAACCCAGATTTGAGTCTGTTCCCATCTCTGAGCCAATGGCCAAGGCGGGGGGCTGGGTGGAAGGCCCCGATTGGCCCGGCCTGGACATGAGCTCATCCCTGGAGCTAGAGAGAGAGTGGGTTCTGCCCCAGAGGAACCACGGAAACTGATAATAAGATGAGGACGAAGGTTCCTAGAGAAAAGTCATGGAGTTGTTATCAAAAGTAGGAGTGGTAGATCCTGGCCAGGCAAATCCAGCAGACGTCCAGGGCCAAGAGTATTTCATAAGGCCCCGTGTGGACAAAAATAGGCGATGCCTTCAAGACAGAGTGACACTAAGCAGTGACTCCTCACTCAGTACAGGGAATTCGGATCCCGGCTCCAAAACCCACGGGGCCTCGGCGGAAGTTCTGAGAGGCCGCGATGAGGTAGATGGGACAAGAGCCTCAGGGAGGGTCTCATCTTTCTTAAATTAATACTTCTTGGAGAGACTCAGCAGCAGGGCAGGAATTTGTTAAATTACATAAACATTATTGTGACCCGTAAAATTCAATGAATCTCGGCCTGTTTACCCTCGGCTGGCTTTAATGTTTGCACAGTGTAATTTAATGTGTCAATTTGCTCTCAAATAAAAAACATCTGGCCTTCTGACATGCCAAAGAAACTGGAGAGCCGATGTTCAAAATCGGCTAAAAGCCCTGATCAGGAAAGACGTCTGGAGGGGGGAAACGGCAAGAGACTCAGAAAAGGAAGCCAATGTCGGGAGGCTCCGTTCCTGGCCTAGTGACAAGCCCCTGTTTGGGAGTCTGCAAGATCAGTAAATTCTATCCTAATTAGAATTAAGAAAAGCCGAGACGCGCGCATACCGTCTTTAACTGGCACCCATTGTGCAATTAAATTTCCTGCGGCTGTCCCTGCCAATATTGACATTCGTGCTATTGGATTTTTAACAATCTTATTATTTTGTAATTGAGAAGAGCGAGAAGACAGCAATGCTTTTCCATATAGATGATCTTCCCAACTAAAGTACCCCTTCCTACGTCGGCCTGCCTAGCTGTCCCCACACAGGTTCCCCAGGAGCGGGCGGGGCTGGGGCCGCGAGGAGCGGGGAGACTGAGCGTTTGCTGCTCCAGTGAGGTCACACCACGGCCCATCCGCCTCAGTCTCCACTGAACACTGGCTCTGCTCGTTCCTGCAGACAGAGGGGGGCTTGGCAGGCAGGTTAGAGTTGGGGGCGCTGACCTACATAGAACAGCACTGGGGAAGTGGGTGGGGGTTCCAGGACTTTTAGGGACCCCACCTGCTGCTGGGGGACTGATCACTGATTCTGACTGCGGGCCCCTCCCGGGAGCTGGGCAGGCCGGTGGGGTCCAAGGGACCCTTATGCACCCCCCTGTCCGCCCTCTTTCCCAGCACCGAGGCTGGGCCAGCTGAAGGAGCCAGGGAGGGACGGTTTCCACTCCCCTGTTTCTCACCCCAATAAATGCTTGAGACGTCCTGATGAAAAAGAGCTCGGCCTGGAGCCCGGGCAGCCGCCCCGCTGGAAGGAGCCGGGCCTGCTTTCCTGGCCGTGGAACGACGGGGTCAGCGCAAGTTCAGGCTTTGCTTTAATTGAGTAGAAGATGGTTCTTCCTTAAGGGAGCCCAGAAATAATGCTTCGGCCGAGCAGAACGACTTCCCTTATTGTCAGAAAGGATTAGCCAGGCTGGTTTGTAAATAAAGAGTGATCCTTCTTTCCCCTCTAGGACAAACAGATCATATTTTCTTCAGATCACCAGGGACTAGGCCCACTCTAATCAAGTCCTTGACATTTCTGTAAGACTCGAGGAGTTGCATGTTTTCCGTGATGGAGCCCTTGGTAATTACTCATTTTCCTAAACGATTGCTATTTTCCAAATCCAAAACGTTTTGAGAAAGTGGGAAAATGAGATGTCTGTCCAACAGTGTGAGGGGGAGGGGGACGGGCTGGGTGCAGAGGGGAGCAGGTCTCTGAGGCTGAGACGACATCATCCTATGAGAACCAACGGGGCGGCTCTCAGGACCCCCGGACAATTTTCTAATTCATTCACCTTCCCATTCATTTGGGCCAGGTGCTAGATGCCGTGCTGGCCACCAAGGACGGAACTGAGCGAGACCTATCCCTGCCCACTCCAGGAGCCCCCGGTCTAGTGGCCAAGATCAGCATGTAGACCAGTTACAACAAAACGTCCTGAAAAATAAATGTTACCAAATCCCAAAGTCAACGACAAAACAAAACAAAACAAAAACTGAAGCTTTGTCTGGGGAGGACAAGGAAGGCTTCACAGAGGAGGTGACACAAGGTCTCACAGGATGAGTAGGAGGTGGCCACCCTAATATGATAGTCACAGAAGTAGCTAACCTGAAACGCCTAGTGCGCTTCTAAGGGCCCTGCACGGATTCATTCGCTGACGCTTCACAACAACCTTACCAGGCAGATGCTATTTTTACCCCCATTTTCGGACGAGGAAGCTAAAGTGTAGGGAGGGGAAGAACATTCTGGGCCAGGAAACGGCAGCAGGGCAGGACACACTTGTGAGAAAGCCAGGCGTGTTGATGGATGGCGGGAGGAAGTCCTCTGGAAGGTGTCGGAAATGGCAGCTCAGACTTGTGTCCCTAGAAGGATGACAGCAGAGTGGTGAAGGAGCCAGAGTGTGACGAACGAGAGACCGGCGTCAAATAGCGCCCCGTGATCCTCATGGAAAGTGGGTCTCCCCTGCGACTTTCAACCACTACATGCCCTTATCATCTTCCCACCCCACCCCTCACCAGCTCCTGGGCAGGAGCCGAAACTCAGGCACCCCAGCTGCGAGCATCAAACCCACTGACACCATGACCCTTCCCGCATAAACGGCCGTGTAGAACCAGCCGATGCGGGAACCCAGTGGTGTAGTCT
The DNA here is from genome assembly GCA_963574435.1 of Cheirogaleus major. Classification (NCBI taxonomy): domain Eukaryota; kingdom Metazoa; phylum Chordata; class Mammalia; order Primates; family Cheirogaleidae; genus Cheirogaleus; species Cheirogaleus major. Next base: position 17,131 of record CAUYPO010050574.1, on the reverse strand, counting down.
CGCAGCAAGGAGTGGGGCAACCCGTCAGCTCCCACCAGGAAGCCCCAGGAAAGAGGACGAAATGCCCCCCAGGCTGAACCTGCCCCAGGAGAGGCAGGGCTCTGCTCTGAGGCTGCGGCCACCTAGAGAAAGTGTCCTTGCCTGTCCTGGGCGGCCTCTGCTTTCCCAGTGATCTCCGTTTGCACCCTTTTCTCTTGAACGACCCTCCCTTCCCATACACGCAAACCCCGCAGCTTGCGTCCACTCCAGACGCAGACGACAAGAAGTCTTGGCAACACAGTCTGAAGAAACACTAAACAAACTGTTCCCCACATGAGCCTGTCATCCTGACCTTTGGAAGCCAAGAGCTCCACTTTATGACTTGGGAATGCACAAATATTTACAGTTGCAGGGAAGGGAGCCGACGTCTCAGACAGTCCCAGAATCGGAGGGGAGGCGAGAGAGTGTCTAGTCCAGCCTCATATCCACGGCAGGGATGCCCTGCCCTCCACGGGTCTGTCCTCGGTGGTGGTCACCCAGCCTCTCCTTGCAGGCTCCCGCAAGGGAAAGGAAGGCCGTCGCCCTCTGAGAAAGCTCCTTCTAGCCATCTCATCGTCGCAAAGTCCTGAGCCAGAATGGCCTCCTGGTGGCGTTGCCCAGGTTCGGGAGGGGTCTCTAGGGCCACACAGCAGGGCGGCTTCTTTCCAGTGACTGCACTTAAAGGCCGGAACTCAGCCTACCTGTCTGCCGCCCGTCACGTCTCCCCCTTGCTTCCTTTGTGCCTTTCTTGGGCGACTTCATTCGTCAGCCCCTCTCCACTGAGGTCACCTTCCCCTGCCACAACAACTCACCCCAACTGGTCACCGTTCATCTTCAACTGTGGCGCTCCAACTTCGCCGCAGCACTGCAGCCGAGTGGCTTTCTGTGACCTGAACCCTGTGCTAGTAACTCCCCGTCTCTAAAACGCAGCTCAGCCCTCTGGGCAGCGCCGGCCAGGTAAGAGGGTAGGAAGGATGTTTTCTTGAATGCCTGCCATGCCGGGCACTGCTCTTGTTCTTTCCAAACACTCAGGCTCAGAACAAGCCCAGAAAGCAGATACTCTTCTCCCTGTGGCACATATGTAGGAACTTGGTTTTCTGACATAGAACCGAAAATAAGGAAATAAGCAAAACTAGTCTTCAGGTCTCCTGAGCAGAGGTCAAAAAGTCACCCGGAGTCTACTATTTACTCTTCCTTTACATTCATTTCTACCAAGATTTATTTGGTATCAGGGGAACTGATTTTAAATCCTGGCTCAGCCACTTTCTAGCTGTGTGACCTCAGGAAAGTTAGTTTCCTTCTCTGAGCCTAAGGTGACCAACCCATCCCAGTTTGCCTGGACTGGCCTGCTTTTCGAATTGCAAATTCCATGTCCTGGGAGACTACTCAGTTCTACGCAAACTGGTACAGTGGGTCACCCTATTCAACCAATTTTCTCATTGTGGTATCAGGATAATAATAACCTACCTTACATGGTTGTTGTGATGTTTAACTGAGATAATATATGTGGAAGGTCCAGCAGATATTCAATTTATGTTTCATTTAATTGGAAAACCTAGTTGATTATGGCAAATCAGAAAGAGAGGGCTGAGAAGTGGCCATGAGCAGTTTAACTGCAAAACTGTTTTTAAAAACACGTAGGGACAGAAACAGAAACACTTGGTTGAGGATCTCAAGGTTTGCTGTGGTGTAAATTTCACTTTGGAGTTCAACTGGGCATGTTACTTGTTATCCTTGAATGAGACTCCCCGCGACAAAAGAAAAGCTAAATCTTATGCGTTATAAACTCTGTGGGATAGGGCAGGGTCGAGTGAAATCGTAGAGTAAGTGCCACAAGCAATGTAATAAAGACTTTAGGTCTTTAAGGGTAAGTGGCGATCAGCCTCCCTGACAGGTTGGCAGCCACCCAGTGTGGCAGAAGGAAGGGCCACCGGGGAGGGTCCCAGGAGAGCCTGCGTCTGCAGTTCACTCGCGGCGTAACTGCAGACAGATTGTCCTCACGGTTCCGGCCCTGTCTCCTCAGCTGTGAAATGGGGAAGAGAAAGTAGACAAGGTGTTGTCTAACGGAAAGGCAGCAGAGCAGGGTGGCCAAGAGCATGGATCTGCCACCCACCCGCCGTGTGACCTTGGGCAAGCTAAGCTGCCCTCTGTGTCCTGGCACCCTGGCCTGTAGCCTCATAGGGTTGTTGTGAAGATTTTATGAACTGAGCTACTTCTTGGTGCATAGCGAGTACTTGGTAAGTATCAGCTTTTGTTGTGACTGTCCCTTCTGGGTCTCACACTATGGTAAAGAGTGCCCTCCCTTCCTCCCTCCCTTCGTCACCGAGGGTTAATGCAGCATACGCTTTTGTTAGCGTGTTTTCGTATGTTTCTTTTCTCTCCCCAGCCCGCCTCGTCACTCAGCAGGCTCACGTTGAACTTGAGGCTGACTAAAACCTCCTGATCTTTTTTATGTGAATTGCAGTCAGGCCAGGTCTCCCTCATCCTGTTCTTGTGCAATTGATTTTTGGAAACTGCAGTCAAGACATTAGATTTATTGATGCTAAATTCCATCTGGTTGCTTTTGACCCAGCGTTCTTGACTGCCTAGATCATCCCAAACCTTAATTCTCTCATCCCCTCCAGCTTTGAGTCATCTGCAAATTTGATGCACATGCTTTCCACGTCTTCATCCAAATTACTGGCTTAAGAAAGCTATTTTATAGATAAAAACAGAGATAGGGATATAGGCCACTGTATAGATCAAGAGGGACCTTGTATGCAAGCTGAAGAGTGGGGATTTTATCTTGCAAGAGGCAGGGACTCACACCCTCAACCAGCATTTAAGTCTTTTCTGTACATACCCAGTATAGATGCTCATATCTTGCCCCTGGATCCAAGCGTGTTCTCACTGATGACAAGGAGAGTTCGCAGCTCAGCCACCCTAACTGTGGCCCCTTCTAAACCACCAAACCCACCGGGATGGTCCGAATCCCTTCCTGTCTGCAGCAGACACAGCCCAGGCCCAGCCCTGTTCTCTTCCCCTCTCATTGCTTCTCAAACCAAGGCCACCCCCACCCCAGGGCCTTGCCAAATACCTGCCGCTAATCCAAGAAATCAACTCTCTCATGCTCACTCAGGAAAGGATGGACCGTGATGACTTATATGCTTCCCTGCCAGATGTTTCCATTTTAACAGGGGTCTCTGGTGTCTGAGCTGCAAGGCCAGAGCTGCGGCGGATCTGTCAGCAGCCACCTGTGGCTGTCTGGGGCCCTCTACGCTGGCCAGGGCCCTGAGGACATCCTGTAGCCCAGCACAGCACGGCTAGCGAGGTTCACGGGCGTGGCTGTGAGCCGCCATGACAAGACGAAGGGCAAGATGATAAGGAAAACTGAAAAGAATTCTAGAATTTCCATAAAAAGTGGTTTAAATAACCAAAAAAAAACCCAACAGTGGGTGTCTTTCCAGATAACCTGGCAACTCTCTAGAACTGTGCTAACCAGGTGGCTACCAGCTACAGAGTTTCCAAAACCCCACGCACACTCCAGGCCCAGCCCCAGGGCAGACTGCTGGTGCAGTGAGCTCAAGCCCATCCCTCTTTGGTGTTCTTGGTACCAGAATCTTCTCATTTTACCCCACAGAATTCCTTTGTAGGGGAGAGTTCGATGATGATGACAGTGGTGGTGATGATGATGCAGGTGATGAAGATGATAAGGAAGAGCCTACTTTCTGCCAGGTATTGTTCTAGAGCCTTTAAACAAGTCATCTCTAATCTGTTCACCAACTGTAGGAAGCAGATTTTTATTATCCCCATTTTATAGAGTGATAAACTGAGGCCTGGAGAGATTAAAGTAACTTGCCTATGGCCACAAGAGCAGAATTGAAACTTGAACTGTATCCACAGCTCTGTTATTCTCCTATGTTATTCTCTCTTGTGTTACTCTCCTTATTCAGACAGGTGGCTGGGACTAGCAGAACTCTGCCATCATTGAGGGAAAGTTCTGTGAACAGGCTCCCAGGCTCACTGGGGTGGAGCCGAGCCTGGGACCCAGCCCTCTGATCTGTCGTGGGAACATCTCATTGATCCCTGTGGTTTGGAGGGAGCTCAGGAACCGCAGGAGAGGGAGCCTTCCTTGCCCTTGGGAAAGCAGGGGCAGAGGGAGGTCTGGAGGAGAACTTCAGTAACTGTGTAAGGGGTAGCACGTAGACTCTGGAATCGGAGAGAGCCGGCTTCCACGGGCTCCAGCCCTTTCTACCTGTCTGCGCTTGGGTAGATTATCTTGCCTTTCTAAGCTGCCCTCTCCCCATTTGCAAATGGGGATGATACTCAGTGAAATACCGTGAGAGGTAAGGGAGACAATTCACACAAAGCCATCAGCACGTCCTGGGTGCCTCATGTACGTCTGTCCTTATTATTGTTGTTTTTCTTACCTTCATCATTATAACGACCTGCATTTGTGAATGTTTCCATGCATGTCCTTGCATTGCTCATCCTACGCGGAAGCACTGTTGTCCCCGTCCTACAGACTAAGAGACAGGGCACCAAAACGACCTGCCCGAAAGGGTCCAGGAGGTACTGACTGAGCCCAGCCAGGCCTTGAGCCCCCGACAGCACGGTGGCTTCCTGCCCCCACCATCATTCCGCAGTCCGGCTCCACACTTGCAGCACTTCCCAAACTTCCATGTGTGTCTCCGTCACTGGGGACCTTACTCAGGAGGGCTGGGTGGGCCTGAGACTCTGCATTTCTAGCCATCCTCCAGGCGGTGTCGAAGCTGCTGGTCCAGGGGCCTCACTTTAGTTGAGGAGTCTGTAAGGGACCCTCAGACAGTCTCAGAGAAACCAACAGCCAGCCCTGGGGCCCCTGGGACGGGGAACTTCAGGAGCCCTTGAAGTCACTCTCTGAGTGTCACCCCCATAGGAAGGACCTGCGGGCCCCACCATGTTTCCAAAGCGGCTCCTTCAGGAGCAATTCTAAGGGAGGGTGGGATTTGTAAGCCCCCTCCCAGCAGAGTGTCTGGGCTGGGTCTGCCCTAGTGCATATCATCTCCTTTTGCTTCCTTCTGGCTGCTTCTGCCAGCGCCTGACAGCTACAGCACGGCTCTCCTGCCCCCGCCGGGCCCCGCTGCACGACTGGGCGAGTGCGGCAGCCGCGGAGGGGAGCTGACATTCGTCTTAATTGGAGTTACCCGTGTAAATCCCAGCCGGCCCCTCCCGGCGCCCGCTGCCTTTGATGGGCGAGGGGGCTCTGAACAGAGAGAGGCTCTTAATCTCTCCGGGGTACACGCTGTTATTAATGTAGGTGCCGGAAGGAAATGTTCCATCTCGTCAGCAGGGAAAGTGAGCTGGAGGTGAGAGAAAAAATAGAAAGCAAAGAGAGCACAGGCGGTGAGGGAGAAGGCAGCCGCACTCGGGGCATCGCCATCCACCTTTGGGGCAGATTCCGTCTTGCCACGCCCCGCCGGTTACCCCGTCTTTCGCAGCCTCTAAGCCAGACATTTCCAAACTCCGCGGCCAGCGTCACCTGGGGACTGTAAAAGTTGCTGCTGTCTGGGTCCTAGGCCGAGAGATCTTTATGTAATGGTGTAGGGTGTGGCCTGCGGACATTGTGGTTTTAAAGCCCCCACTCGACACTAATGCGCAGTTGCGCTGGAGAACTGCGGGTTCAATCTTAGCTTCTCCAGGAAGCCTCCTCTGAGCAGCTCAGGCCCATGCATGGGTTTGATGGAAACAGCTCGTGTTGTCTCAGGGTAATCGAGACTTTTGCAGTTCAGCCACCCCTGACGTATCGGTGCCATTGGAGGGGAGCAGGAGTGCAAATATCCTCCCAACTAGTGTGGACTGATTGGAGAGGGCACAAAAGGATGTAGGATATACCTTCTCAATCCTTTGAGCTCAGCTTCCAAGAATTTGCAGCTGCTGAACAGCCACTAAATCCATTCACTCAGTCATTTGACCAACACTCACCGAAGCACCGATTGTGAGCAAAGACTACGGGAGACTCATGACACATGTGATGTAGACTCTGCTCGTATCTAACCACTGCCTCACAAGGGTAAATTAGATGAGACCATAGGTAACAACAACAGCAAGCCCTGCAGGGGATAGGCGGGGAGGTAGGGAAACAAAGAGGCAATGAAAACGTCTCCCACACTTAGGATGTACCAGGCAATGCCCCAGTCGACCTGCATATGCTATGTCATCTGATGTGGATGACAGCCCTGAACAGGAGAGGGTATTAGCCCCACTTTACAGATGAAGAAACTGAGACTCAGAGAAGTCAGTGGCTTGCCCATGGTCACACAGCTAGTGTGTGTTGAAACCTGACTCCGAAAGGCGGGTAAGAACATGCTGCTCTGGGAAGGTGAGGGAGGGGTGATTTCAGTTGTGGGAATCTGTGAGAAGCTTCAGGAGGACTCAGGAGCTCTACACACACACCACCCTGAGGTGCCCTTGTAGGAGGGTTACACAAGAGGACCTAGCCCCAGGGACAAACATGTTCCAGGCCAGGCTGGTGGTGGAAGAGAGTTGAGAGGACCAGGCAGGGGAGTCGCTGATTCTGAAGCAGGAGCTCTGGAAGACCAGGAAAGGGTTGGTGGGGAACTGGGGGTGGAGGGGAGGGCTTTTCGGGGACACGGAAGTTCAGAGCAGGCAGGGAGGACTGGCAGAGCGGAGGATGCGTGCCGTGAGTGCTGGCTGATTAGAGGGGAAGGGAAGCATCTGGCAGAAGCGATGGCAGACTGCAGTCTCTGCACACACAGGGCCTGGCAGGGGGCACTGAGCAGGCTAGAGGAGGTGGGCGGGGAGCTGGGACTCTGATGTCCACCGTTCACCAGTCGCACGTAATAGTCGTAGTTTCTGAACCCCTACCATGTGGCAGGCACAGGCCCAGGTGATTTTTCTCTATCCTGGAAGAGAGACAAATTTCTGCAAAGTTGGGTGAATGTAGCCAATCTTTAAATATCAGGATGGGGATGGAAGTGGTGGGATGGTGGAGGGGGTGGGGATGGGGTGGGGGATGGTGGTGGTGATGCTTGAATGGCTGACACCCAAGTGGCTGCTGTTTCTAGCCTTTCCCCGACTCACGCTTTCACCTCCCTCACTGTCACCCCCTCTTGTGTCCTGTAGACCTGTCATGCTCTAATTGCCCACACCCAAACCCCTCACCCCCTGTCGTTCCCCTCTGCCCAGCCTGTGCCTCCTCCTGTATTCCCCAGCTTGGGGAAGAGCCCCCTTGGCCAGCCAGCCACTGGAGCCGATGCCCAAGAGTCAGGCTAGATCCCTCAACCTTTCTCACCCCCACCTGCAGCTGATACCCGAGTCCTGAGGATGTGACCTGCTAAACATCTCCTGAAACCTGTGGTCTCCGCTCCATCTCCCCTGCTCCTGCCTGACATGAGACCACACCTCTTCCCCCTGACTACAGGGACAACACCCTGACAGACCTCTGAGCTCTGACCGGCCTTTATCCAGGCCACCTTCATCCCACTGCCAGAGGCAACCTTCCCAAGGCAGGCCCAGCCATGTCACGCCCACATTACACCCTGTCCCTGTCTCATGGTGAAGGAGCACAAATGGCAGGTGCCAAGCTGCCCCTAGACTACAAAGCTCTAGCCCTGCAAAGCAGCAGCTCTTGCCTCCTGCTTTGCAGGTGCCTGGCTCTTCCCTGTGCTCATGCTAGTCTCTTCATCTTGAACACTGCCTCCTCTCTGACTGCTGCAGTCCTGCCCAGCTCCTACAAAGCTCTCCTGTTCCCCCACCCCAGAGGGTGGCATTAGTGTCCCCATCTCTTGCACACTCATATGCAGTCTATAGTCTTGTTTATCCCATTGTACTGTAGCCCTTTGCTCATTCATCTGCCTCCTCTGCTATGCCATGAGCCTCCCCAGGAGAAGGGACATGACTTGCCCATCTCTGAACCTTGAGGACCAGTACAGGTGCATACTCAGCACCTCCTGGATTTGAGACCAGTAACGTTAATCCCAGATAGCTATGTGGTGCCTGAAACCAGGTAGAGATCTGTATCTCCCCATCATCTCATTTGATTCTCATTACCTTCATGGAAGGTCGCAGGTGGCATTTGCTTTGTTTTACTGATGGAAACACTGAGCTCATCACCAAAGGTGAAATGGCTTGTTCAAGTTTGCCCAGGAAGGTTGTGGCTGATCAGTCTTGGTCTCAGGCGTCCTGACTCCAGTGTTAGAAATGTGTTGAATTCACATCAGAAGCTCATTTCCTTTCTCTCTTATAGACTCTGGCTGAGAAGTGACTCATGCACCCAGAACCTGCCCACTCTCAGCACGGGTTACCTGTGTCGGGGGCAAGCAGGGGCTGTGGATTCCCACGTAAAGACATAGAATGAAGACAAGCATCTAGAAGGCACAAACCTCTAAGGATGGGGAGAACCAGAGAAGAGACAAGAATCTTGCCACAAAATTTTGGAAGCTGGAAAGCAAGTGGTTAAGTGATAACCAACTTAGCAGGAGAAATATCACATCATTAAATATGAAATGTCCAATTTCAAATCAAAAGTGTAATTTATTATATCTCAAACAAGAAAGCAGTACAATTAAGCAAAGTATGCATCTAAACTATCAACACAGTTTTGCCATCTTAATGGTAATTTGTTTATGCCAGCAGCAAAGAAGCCTGGGGAGCGAGTGGCAGTGAAATTGTGCAAGGTGTTTTCCACAGCTTGTCGAGAATTGACTATTTCTCCTTGCAAGAAGTGGTCCAAAGCCTGGAAGAAGTGGTAGTCAGTTGGTGCAAGGTCTGGTGAATATGGTGGATGACAGAGAGTTTCCAAGTCCAGCCTCTTGTAGTTTGAGCAGTGTTGTTTGTGCAACATGTAGTCGGGCATTGCCTAGCAAGAGGATTGGTCTGTCTCTGTTGACCAATCTCGGCTGCTTAATTGCAAGCATCCTCATCATTTCGTCCAACTGGTTGCAATAGACATCGCTGTAATGGATTGACCAGGTCTCATGAAGCTATAGTGGATAATACCAGTGCTGGACCTCCAAACAGACACCTTTTTAGCTTTTTTTGATGAATATTCAGTTTTGGACTGTGTTTCAGCATTTCCTCTTTATCCAACCATTGTGCCAAACACTTGCAATTGTCAAAAATAATCCATTTTTCATCACATGTAAGAATATGGTGTAGAAATGGTTTTCCTTTATGTAGTGACAGCAAAGAAAGGCAAGCTTTGAGATGATTTCTTTTCTGGTGCTTGTTTAATTCATGTGAAACCCATCTATCCAGCTTCTTTACCTTGCAGATTTGTTTCAAATGGTCCAATATTATTGGGATAGTAATGTCAGACCTTGCTGCTAATTCATGCATAGGTTGAGATGGATCGCATCCGCTACAGCTTTAAGCTCATCATTATCCACCTTGGTCTCGGGTCACCCACGTGGCTCATTTTAAGATTAAAATCACCAAAATGAAACTTCTCAAACTATCGATGTACTATGTGTTCATTAGCCACATCCTTCCCAAACATTTTGTTGATATTTTGAGCTGTCTGCACTGTTTTGATTCCACAATGGAACTCATATTTGAAAATAACACAAATTTTTGACTTATCTATGGTTTCACAAAAATTACTCTAAAAATGTTTTGAAAGATAATCACAAGCCAAAATGTGCATTTGACTGAGAATGTACCTTTGCAATAAAAATAAAACAAGAAGTGTCAAACTTAGTACTTAAAGAAATCGGATGTTTCATACGTAATAACCTAATACAAAGGACTTTTAAACCAGCATTGGGGAAAGCTGAGGACCAACTTGATCTACACAGCAGGACCTGAAAGACCTTAGGAAATGGCAGGATCAGAGACTTCTAGAAGCAGGTGAAGGGATGGGACAAAAGGAAGGATTGCTCAGTGAAAGCAAATTGACTCAGAGGCAACCAGAACTCCAGACCCTTTCCTGCACTCCATCCATCCTGCTAGGCGATCATTCATTTCTTACCATGGCCAAAGCCTGGAGAGAAGGCGAAATCTCCCCTCTGAGATGAGGGGCCTTTGGCACAGTGGACGGTGGAGGTCAGGACTGAAAACAGAGGGGTAAGAGAACATTTGTGCGCTTAGTGCCGAGACCCACTGGCCATCTTCTCCCGTGTGTTCCCAGTAAGCTGCATCTGGTTTTACGCCCGCCAGGCAAGACATGTTTTCTGGGAGAAATGAGTAGCCCAGGAAGAAAAAGCCACACAAATTTTACTCCTGCACACTCATGTCAGAAGACTCCTGAAGGCTGTAGCTACCAAACAAAATGAGGGGGTGAACAAAGAAAAGACATGAAACAGAGAGATGCAGAGTGTACCTCCATAGTGATAATTATGGGGGAGCCCAGGATGACAGCCATGACCCAGGCAGAGATGGTGACAGGTCCCAGTGAAGATCAGAAAGCTCCACGAAACACTTGTTCACGGAAATGAAATCGATAAGATGCTGGGTGCGCATTAACATGGGTGCGCCCAGCGTTCTCACTGGGCGCCTGGGGGCCATTCTGAGCGTTGAATTAACAAGTTAATAGAAAACTATGCAAACGACAGGAAAAACAAACGCAATGATTAACTCCAAAGAAGACAAAAGTCATGCAAGAAAGGGAAAGAAATCCTAGTTTACTGTGTTAATCAGCTCTGAGTAGTAGTAGTTACTTAGTTATAATGATGTCACCACTGACTCCTGATAAGGCAAATTAATCACATGACTTTATTGGGAGGAGGGAGACTAGGACGTGTGTGTGTGTGTGTGTGTGTGTGTGTATGTATTGGGCATGTGTGTGTGTGTGTGTATGTATTGGGCATGTGTGTGTGTGTGTGTATGTATTGGGCATGTGTGTGTGTGTATGTATTGGGCATGTGTGTGTGTGTGTATGTATTGGGCATGTGTGTGTGTGTGTGTATGTATTGGGCATGTGTGTGTGTGTGTGTGTGAAAGAGGAAGAGCTGAAACCAATTCTTCCATAAAGGAAACTCAACAAACAATGCCTAAAATAGAAATATCAATAAATAACAGCACAAACATGTTATATAGAGCCATGGAGGTATTAATATTAAATGAATCCATTTAAAAAGTAAAGTGGTTGTCTATGAGGGAGGGAGGCTGGTGAATGCTGTTTTCCTTAATAAATCTTGTAGAACTAGTTGACTCATTAAACTACATGCTTATATCACTTTAATTTTTGAAAAGATAAAATAAATACTTAACGAAATAACAGTGACAATAAGAGCATGGGGACGAGAATCAGACACCACTATCTCTCAACTGTGTGGCTGGCCACAGACAAGTTGAATAATCTCTCTGAGCCTCAGTTTTCTCATCTGTAAAATGGGGATAAAAGCATTTACTGCATGTGATGATTGTGAAGATAAAATGTGGTGAGTTTCTAAAGTGCTAAGCACTAGTGTGCCCTCAATGAATGCTAATTGTCAGTCAAGGCAGGACAATTGTTTGCTTTCTCCTTTTTACCCAACAAATGTCCCTTCTCCACTCTACACTGTCAGAGGTAGTTTTTGTTTATTTATATTTTATTTTATGTTTATATTATATTTTGTATATCTTGCTGTTGTCATTTGTGATTATGGCAGGAAGTGCAACATTTCAGGTTCGCACTGAGGAGTGGGGAGGTGGGTCACTCAGACTTTCCTCTCCAACCTCATAAGTACATCAGGTTCCCTTCTAGTTTGGGCCTCTAATCCTGTGCGCCCCCAGCGCACTGCCCATAGCTGCTTTCACTTCCAGTCTCCCAGTTCTCCCTAGACTATCTCCCTTCCCCTTGCTTAACCAAGCAGAGACCTCCCTTCTTTCCTTCCTTCTTTCCTTTGTTCCTTCCTGCCTGCCTGCCGTGTAGGTCATTGCACGGCCATCCCATAGGCCTAGATGTAGGAAGCCTGAGCCTTCAAGTCAGTCTGGCTGACGGGCTCCTGGGAGAAGGGCTGCGTGTTCCGGCTGGGCCTTTGGGTCTGCCCTGATGCAGCTGGAACATCAGCAAACCACATCTCCCGCCCTGCTCCTTCCTCCAGACTCCAGCCACACACTGACAGTCGCTCCCTGGCATCCCCACCTCGGTGTCCCTGGTGCATGAGTGGGCTTGGCCTCATCACTCCCCTCTCCAACCCCTCCTTTCCCTGTGTCTTCCCGTCCTGCTCCTGGCAGTTGGAAGACGGTGGTGCTGTTCTGTGAAAGATGGTGTATGGGGAGGAGGGTGAGCTGGACTTTTCTCGCGCTGAGCTGGAGATGCAGACAGATAGATATTCAGTAGACAGCTGGATCCAGTGGTCTGGCGTTCGGGAGAGAGGCCTAGGGTGGCTAGGAGAGAGACCCGAGAGTCCTCAGACCCAAGGAGCAAACGGAGGGCCCCCAGGAGGTCAGGCAGTGCACAGGAAGAGGACATTTGCATGTAGAGTGAAAGGAACAGAGAGCTGAGGGCTGAACCCCAGGGGCACCTCGTGTTAGGGGTGGGTGCGGAGAGAGGAACCTGCCCAGCAGCTCAGAAAAGAGGCTCCCACAGCAAAGACCTTCAAGGGCAGCACCTTGAGAGGCAATGAGGAGAATGTCTCGAGAAGGAGGAAGTGGTCAACCTTCTCAAAGGCTGCAGAGAGATCAGGTGAGATAATGACTCATGTCAGTGTCACAGAAGCCGCAGATGACCCTGAGAAGGGAAGTTCCGGGGTGGAGGCGGGGCAGGGCCAGACCACACTGAGTTTAAGAGTGAGAGGGGTTGAGGAAGTGGAGACAGTGAAAATAAACAATTCTTCCAAGAAACATGGCTGAGAAAGGAAGGAGAGTGAGAGGCTGGTGGCCACGGGAGGTTTAGACCCTGCAGGGAAAGAACCCCTGAAGTGTGCTTCAACTGATGGAGAACTGATGGGCAGGGTGGTCCAGAGCACGGGGAGATGGATTTGGTGTAGATAGGAGGAGGTTGGTTCCTTCCCTTGGGCAGAAGGAGCCATAGTAGGGCTGGCTCAAGAGAGACAGGTTCCTGGAAAGGGGCAGGGCTCTGACGGGGCTTCCCTCCTGCAAGCCAGTCATGGCAGGCGCTCTGCTTTTCTAAGGTTAATGCTTTTCAAGTACCTAACACTCCCCATGGGCACTGGTCTAGATGCTATATGTACATTATTTCTAATCCTCCCAAGGTCTCTGGGAAGTAGGCATTACTACGCTCATTTTGTCCATGAGAAACTGAGTCTGAGAAAGTGAAGCACCTAGTCCCTGGGCCTACCACCAGTGAGAGCCTTCCAGGAGTCCAAGCCAACTTCGAGGAATCCCCCAACGCACTTGCCCCACAGGGCCCTCTCACCTCCTAATCCTTGCTGTCACGAACCTGAATTACTCATGCGCATTGAATTACAAGAGCACAGACATGAGCTCTCACTTCTGCTCGGAATGCCTTTGTTCCCTTGCCCACCTCACAGGTGCAGACTCGTCCTTCAGACGTGGGCCACGTTTCCTCCCCTGCATACCCACCTGTGCTGCCTGGGCCTCTCTTTGCCACTGACTGCACTGTGTGTAATGCCTTGTTCCCTTCTCTGCTCCACACCCTGACACCAGACTACAAGCATCCCATGGGCTAGGGCCCGGGTCTGTCTGTCTGACCCTGTGCTCAGCTCCTGGACAAGTGTCCAGCCTCCTGTGGGGTCTAGAAAACTATTTGTCAGATGAGTAAATAAAAACGTTTTTTTAAGGACAATTTGAGCATTAAAATAAATAATGGGGGAGTAATACTTGCAAACCACCTATCTGACAAAGGGTCATATCTAGAATATAGAAAAAACTCTCAACACTCAACAGTAAGAAGGTGAGCAATCCAATTAGAAAGTGCACACGAGACAGGAAGGGACATTTCACCAGAGAGGGTATACAGATGGCAGACAAGCACACCGTCGGTCATAAGGAGATGCGAATTAAAGTCAGCATGAGATATCACTGCACACTCGTGGGACTGGCTGAATAAGATTCTGACCATACAGATGCTGGTGAGGACGCAAGAAACTGGATCCCTCACGCACGGCTAGTGGGGGTGTAAAGTCGTTCGGCAACTCTGGAAACCAGTTTCGTGGTTTCTTAAAAGTCTAAACATAAACTTACAATATGACCTGGGATTCACACTCCTGGGCACTTAGCCCAGAGACATGAACATGTCCACACAAAAGCCTTTATGCGACTGTTCACAGCAGCTTCATTCGCAGTTGCCCCAAACTGGAAACAATGCACACGTCTTGCATGCAATAGGTGGGTGGTTAAACAGACTCAGAACGTCGGTACCGTGCAATACGACTCAGCTTTATTGCTGGGTATTTCATTTTACTAATGAACGGAATATTGATACATGCAACAATTTGGATGCCTCTTAAGGATGTTATCCTGAGTAACAAAATCCAATCTCAAAGGGTCACATACTGACAATTCCATGTGTATATCATTCTTGAAATGAAAAAAGTGTAGAGATGGAGCACAAACTAGTGGTTCTTGGGGACTGGGGATGGTGAGGGTCACTGCAGAGGACTACGAGGAGCTCTTCATGGTGCTGGAAGAGTTCTTATCTCTATTGCAGTGTTTACATGAGTTTACACGCGTGCTAAAATGACGGAACCATGCACATAGTTTGTACCAACGCCATCTTCCTGGTTTTGACAGTGCACTATACTCATGTCAGATACAACCTCTGGAGGAAGCTGTGTGAAGGGTGCATGGGACCTTTCTGCACTATCTTTGCAACTCCCTGAGAATCTATAATTATTTCAAAATAAAACATTAAAATTAATTAATAACAATTGAAACAGATTATCACCCACAGTAAAAAGAAGAATATTTGAGTCCATACAGACATAAATAAACAAAAAATGAATGACAAAATGAGGAGAGGGAAAGCTCTTACCTACAGAAAGATTCCAACTAATAAATAGAGAAGGAATGTTGGAATTAGAAAATCGCCGTTTGGCAACCCCCACAGCAATAACTGTCTCAGGCCAAAATCATCCATGGATGCTAAAATTGGTGGGCAGAAGCATGCTGAGAAATAGAATATTTACATAATTTCAAAATATCTTCTCACAAGACACTTAATATTTTACAAAGGGAAAGAGAATACTGCAGTGGAGAAACCCACGACGCCACCTACCCAAGTGATCTAAGCTAGCGCACTAGCAAGGGTCCCGCCAACACCGTGTCCTCCCCGATACGCTGCGCCGACAAGGACCAGCACTGTCTCCGCAGCAGCCTGTCCAAATGGTGTCGCCTGCGATTTTGAATGCAATTAACAGGAAGCATCATCACACAAACCCATGCTGAGTGGCGTCTCATAGAATAACTGGCTCATTCTCTTCAAACACGTTAAGGCCACAAAAAGAAAAAAAAAAAACAAAACAAAGAAAGGCTGAGAAACGGTTCCCAATTCAAGGAGACTGAAGGAACACAGCAACCAGACGCAAGGGTGATCTTGGGTTGTATCCTGGATTAGAAAAAGGCTGCCTCTCCCGTGTGTCACGGACTTCCAGGGCCAGCTTTGGTCCAGTGGGGGTGGTAGAGGAGGCCTAATCTCTCCTGATTTTTCTCTCAATACACTTTCTTACCAGAGAAGCTGAAGGGCCCAGTCAGGGACGTGTAGAAAGGCAGGTTGGCCCCTCTCTCACAAGTCACGATGCACTGCAGCCCCAGGGGGGCCGTGGAGGGCCTGGGCCACAGCTGGGACAGGTATGTGGGGCCAGCTTTGCTACTTCCATCCTTGGAGGGAGGCCGCTGAGTGCTGCCATAGTTTGGGGCCCCAACTGCCGCCTGGACCTGTGCCCTTTACGTAACACACAGCTGAGAACCAGGCATGGAGAAGCCAGCGGTCTGATTTCCACGCTGCTCTGAACTAGCTATGTGTCCACGAACAGAAACCTGAACAGCTCTAGATCTGCTCCCTCATTCATCAAGTGGGGCCAATAACTGCTGCTTTTCCTTCTCTCAGAGGTGACTTAGGAGGAACTGAGAAATAGAGGGATTCTCCGGAAACATAACATGATAAAGTTATGCTCTGGACCTTCTGTGGGCAGGGCTCTGTGCTGGGAAAATATAAGCTCTACAGAGGCAAGGGGTTGCTTGGTCACCCTCTCACTCACTCAAACACCCACTCATCCCTCACCTATCCATCGGCCCCATGTCTGTCCATCCTCTCATCTATCCATTCGCCTCGTGTCTGTCCATCCTCTCATCTATCCATCCATCTCACATCCATCCATCCTCTCATCTATCCATCCACCTCACATGCATCCATCCACTCATCTATCCATCCATCTCACATGCATCCATCCACTCATCTATCCATCCATCTCACATCCATCCACGCATCTATCCATCCATCTCACATACGTCCATCCTCTCATCTATCCATCCATCTCACATCTGTCCATCCACTCATCTATCCATCCATCTCACATCCGTCCATCCTCTCATCTATCCATCCATCTCACATCCATCCATCCTCTCATCTATCCATGCATCTCACATCTGTCCATCCTCTCATCTGTCCATCCATCTCACATCCATCCATCCTCTCATCTATCCATCCATCTCACATCCGTCCATCCACTCATCTATCCGTCCATCTCACATGCATCCATCCTCTCATCTATCCATCAATCTCACATGCATCCATCCTCTCATCTATCCATCCACCTCACATCCGTCCATCCACTCATCTATCCATCAATCTCACATCCGTCCATCCTCTCATCTATCCATCCATCTCACATCCGTCCATCCACTCATCTATCCATCCATCTCACATCCATCCATCCACTCATCTATCCATCCACCTCATATCCGTCCATCCTCTCATCTATCCATGCATCTCACATGCATCCATCCTCTCATCTATCCATCAATCTCACATGCATCCATCTTTGGGTCGCACCCGCTTCTACCCCCAGGTGATTGAGCAGACATGGCCTTTGCACTCTGAGGGATCTCTCCCATTGCACCAGATAAGGCATGTCTTCAATCCACAGCCAGCCTTTGCACACCTCCGAGTTTTGCTCATTGCACGAGGTAAGGTGGTTGTTAGTAGAAGTGGGGCTCTGCATCCTTGATCGTACTGTCGAAGGACGGTGCTGAACGGTTGCTTGGCTCTTATATAATTAATAAAATA
>CAUYPO010050573.1:0-50418 GCA_963574435.1 Cheirogaleus major | reverse complement strand
ACTCAAGGTCAGGAGTTCGAAACCAGCCTGAGCAAGAACGAGACCCCGTCTCTACTAAAAATAGAAAGAAATTAATTGGCCAACTAAAAATATATAGAAAAAAAAATTAGCCGGGCATGGTGGCACATGCCTGTAGTCCCAGCTACTTGGGAGGCTGAGGCAGGAGGATTGCTTGAGCCCAGGAGCTTGAGGTTGCCGTGAGCTAGGCTGACACCACGGCACTCACTCTAGCCTGGGCAACAAAGTAAGACTCTGTCTCAAAAAAAAAAAAAAAAAAAAAGGTGGGCTAGGGGTCCCCAGGAATGTGGAGCCCAGGCTAGAAGTGGGGTTGTACCTGACAGACCCTTGCCCAGGAGCTTTCTCTGCGGTGGGTACTAGAATGTCAGGGAACTTAGGCCTCAGGTGACACCTGAGCGATCTTCACAGCTGCTCCCCACCACCTCCCCCAGCCATGCCTAAGTCCTCCGGGCAGCAGGGCCTGGTACCTCCATGGCCAGAGCAGGGAAAGATTGTGAGGTTGGAGCCACCAGCCTTGATGGCTAAAGCAGGTGTGAGCGGGGAGCCCAAGATCCCCTCTAGCCCAGGCTGGGCGCTGGGAGGGTTGGCACAGCTCTCCTCAGATGGGCATCCCACCCAACCACACCACGAAGAGTCCAGGCAGGAACAGAGGGGCAGCCCAACTGGTGGGGGGTTGGGAGGCAGGTGCTGAGACTTGGCACAACAGTCTAGGTTTTTCCAGAAGGAAAAGCCAAGGCCTTGGCAGGCTGTGCCACTGACAGGCAGAACAAGAACCAGAGCAAGAACCCAGGCAGGCCCCTGCCCAGCAAAAGGTAGAGGTCCAGGAGCCTGGGGTGGCCCTAGGGCAGGAGCACAGGCAGAAATAGGGACCCCAGCTGCCTCTCCTGGTTTGCCTTATTCTGTTGAGATAGACCCTGACTGCCTGATTCCAGAATCCTTGGGGACTTCGAGCCCTAGTGTGACCTACAGGCAATGACCCTGCTCCTGGAGTGATGCCACCATAGAAACCCCTACCCATGGCCTGGCACACTTGGACCTTGGGCTGAAGTGCAGGAAGGGACCTTATTGGAACAGGGACAACTTGAGCTCCTGCCCCTGGGGACCTCCTTTCTTACTCAAGGGAGGGGACACATCTAGAGGATGGAGTGCATAGGGGTCAGGGGGACCAGAGACAGCCCAGGCCCCTTTGGCTGGGGGTTGAGTCCCAGGCTACTGGAAATGTTATGGGGGTGGGGTGGCCCTAGTCCCATTTTCCAATGTGAACGCAGGGCCGGAGGGGGGGGGATGAAAAAGTTAGGACCTTGGGCCTGGAGAACTGAAGGCAGTGGGGGCAGATAGGGGCACAGTGGGGGTGGGCAGGCACCTCAAAGAAATTTGCTGATCTTGGCTGCTTGGGTGGAAAATTGTAAACAGCTGAAGAATTTTGTTTGCTTGCACAGGGAAGGCTGACCAGGTCCAAGGCAAGAGGCAGCTAGCCCAGGAGTAGGAAAAAGCCACATCCTGGAGGCCCGAGAGCTCAGGCAGGGATGCATCCCTCTATCGGCACTCTTGGAGGCTCCTGGTCCTCCCAGAGGTCCCCATGATTCACCTGCCCGCTGGCCAGGTCAGTCCAGGAATACCAGGTCCTGAGGTTCAAAGGTGGAACAAGCATGGCCCCACTTCCCCTTCCAGGGACTTGGAGATCAGTCTCTCCTCCTCTGTCCCTGCCTGGCTGGAAGACACCCAGGGGAGGGGCAGCAGAACTCGGCACACTTGCAGTGTCCAAGGAAGCCTCACTGACTCCTGCTTTCACCAAGCTGGGGGTCGTGGCAGGAGAATACCTTTTGCAGGGACCATCCTCAAGCCCATCCTCAAGCCCTGGTATGTTCACCCAGATGCACTTGAGGGCCCCACTCTGCCACTGTCAACATTCAGCCCCTCCAAAGAAGTATCCCTCACAGCACAAATAGGATGTGTTGTTCAGCACACCCAGCTTCAGGAGGAGACCTCAGGTCCTTCCCAACAGAGGCACTGAGGTGTAGGAGTCCTGTCCTGTTTGTAAAACTCTCTCAGGGTTTAGCTCTGGGTTTGGTGGGGTCAGCTCCTCCCACCGTCCCCCTAGGAAGAGCTCACACAGTCTGCCCCTGCCTCCCAGCAGAGATGCAGGACCATCTGTCCAGGACAGGCCCACGCCCCGCAGTGCAGAAGTGAGATTTGCTGGACCTCCTGAGCCTGCCTCTCTCCCGCCCCTCTCTCCCTCCCCCCGGCCTGGCTGTCACTGAAGCCACTGCCCACCAGGCAGCTGAAGTAGTAAGTGGCCCAATTGGTGAGGAAGGACTAGGGCTGGGGTCCTGAGGGCCCATCAGACCTCCAGTGGAGAACGCCCTCCCCTGACCTCTGGTCCTCCCATCCCAGATGGCTCCTGAGAACTGAGGTGGCAGCTGAGCTCCCCATTATCCCTCCCCCCAGCTCCCCAGCTGTGGAGGAACAGGTGAGGTATTGGAGTCCCTGGGGCGCCCCCCACCCAGCTATTCCCTTTGCCTGCTATGCAGAGCCGCCTGAAGCTGGGGGTCTCTGTTGCTTCTTCCTCCTTCGCCTTGACTGGCCATCAGGCTTCCAGGACCGCTGCCTGGAGCACCCTTCCGCCTTGAGGCCCAGCAGGGGAGGGGTCATCCCTACCAGCCCCTCCCTGTGCCCATTCCACTCTGGCCTGGCCGCCATCTCCAGCTGGTCCGGCTGCCTGCCCGGTCACCCGATCCGCCCTGTAAACTTTACAGGGCGTTGGGGCGGTGGCTGGCCTGGTGGGGGCGGGGGCTGCTCCTTAAAGGAGCCGTCAGAGAGTGTCTTGTGGTCCCTAGGCTGAAGGAGCCAGGGTGGGGAGGTGCCGCTGCTGGAGTTCTTGGTGGAGTGTGGGAAGGCAGCTGGGTCTTGGCTTCACAGACCTCTAGAGCCTGAGAAGAGGCAGCGGCAAGTGTCACTAGAGGGAAGGAGGGAGGTGGGGGTCCTAGCATGGCAGGAGGCTAGGAGCTGGGAAGCTGGGCAGCGGTGGGGGAGGAGGGGTCTGGGACCTGCTGCAGCAGCCACTCCCCTTGCTTAGTCCCACCCCCAGGGTTCCCGGCACCTGCCCAGCCAGCTCCTGGGAAGGAGGGTAAGCAGAGCCCAACAGGGGCCAGAGCCTGGTATCAGTTGTGGGATCTGGGGCAGGTGTCTGGTTTGTGGAGTGCAAGGGCTCAAAGATGGAGAAACTTTGAGGGGCAAAAGAAGTGGAGGAGAGGCCAGGCGTGGTGGCTCCCACACCTGTAATCCTAGCACTCTGGGAGGCTGAGGCGGGCAGATCGCTCAAGGTCAGAAGTTCAAAACCAGCCTGATCAAGAGTGAGACCCCGTCTCTACTAAAAATAGAAAAAAATTAATTTGCCAACTAAAAATATATAGAAAAAAAAAATTAGCCGGGCATGGTGGCACATGCCTGTAGTCCCAGCTACTCGGGAGGCTGAGGCAGTAGGATCGCTTGAGCCCAGGAATTTGAAGTTGCTGTGAGCTAGGCTGACGCCACGGCACTCTAGCCTGGGCAACAGAGTGAGACTCTGTCTCAAAAAAAAAAGAAGTGGAGGAGAGCCTCAGGGAGACTGTGGAGGCTCTGAGGGGGAAGAGCAGCTTGACCATGAGTCCAGGGTGAGAGTGAGAGGCTGCCTCACTCTGCCCGGTCGATTCCTTTGGGGTGTGAGTGGTCAAGCATGGAGCTGGGGCTGCTTGCTCTGGTCTGGGAGCACCGCACGTCAGCAGCTGAGGCAGATGATTGGTGCTGCAGTGGTATTTGCTCACTTGCATGCTCTCAGAGACATGTGCACACTGGTATGTGAACACACACATTTGCACATGCACAAATGTGCAACACATCTGCGTATAAAGCATGTACACATCATACAGGTACACAGTGCATAATTTGCATACAGTGCCACTTGTGTGCACATGCACATTTGTGCATGCAGCCCATATCTGCACATGTGCAATATGACACACACACCATCACGTTGGCACATAGACATGTACACATGTGTGCACACATGCACATACACATACGCACATTCACAAAGGGAACCTCAGAAACAGTAACATTCACAGGCACCCACACCCTTGACTGCAGCCCCAAAAGTGTCTCTGTGTTTCTCTGTGGGTCTGTGGGTGCACAGCCACCTCCAGAGTCCTGACCCCCCTTTCCCTCACTCTCACTCTCATGACTGGCTTGTTTTGCTCATTGCACTTGGCGCCCTTTGCACCAGTCCAAATCCTTGTTGGCACTTTGCCCCTCCCCACATGGGGAACTTGTCTATGTCTCCCAGTATCCCTAGCCCCAGCCCAGGCTGGCATGAAGCGGGCAAAGAGTGTGAATTAATGTCTGTGAATGTGTATACGGGAGGGGAGGTTACTGGGGAGGGTGACGTGGTGGGGCGGGAGCCTGCCAGTGCAGGGTGACCCTGAGGGTGTGCCGGGCGTGGGTGTGTCTGTGATTGTGGCCAGGCGGGGCACCCTCCTAGGGAAGGGCGAGGGGAGGGCTCAGAAGCGGAATGCGACCCCCCAGCCTCTTTCCCTTAGGGGCTGTAATCTGATCCCTGGGGACTCCCCCCTTAGCCTCCCGCCCTAGCTGCTGACTCCTTGTCTTCCAGATCCCAGGGCAGAGTCCAGGGCAGCTCAAGGCTCCTCCGCACACACCCGCTGAACCCTGAGCGCCCTGAGCTGTGGGGATGGGGCGGGCGAGGGCCGCCGCCATGATCCCTGGCCTGGCCCTGCTCTGGGCAGCAGGGCTGGGGATTGCCACGCCCAGTCCTCCTCGCCTTCGGCTCTCCTTCCAAGGTAGGTGCACCTGGCAGGCAGGAGGGCCCAGCTTGGGGTGGGCAGGAAAGAGGCCCAGTGTGGACAGGGGAGCTCTGTGGTGGCTGCTGCCCCACCTGTGTGCCTATCACCTGACCCTGGTTGGATCAGAGGCACCCTTAGGCCATCTCCAGTTAACCCTGTCCTGGGTTCAGCCCTCAACTTCTCTGTGCACATTCTCCTTGTGCTTTCCCACAAAGACCCCTCCTGTCCCCATAGCAACAGACATTGTCTCTGTCCAATCCGGTACTCCCAACCAGGCCATACCCCTTCAGCAGAGCAACAGGGAAGTTGGGGTTTGAGGGCCATCAGAGCCCCCTTCTTATGCCCCCCACAAAGGAGGGTGGTTACTAAGCTGTGGCACTGGGTAGGCAAGTCTACTGAGCTTAGGCTGGTGTTAGGGTGGCAGGGAAGGAACCTTCAGCCTGACTATTTGGGGTTGGGGTTCTGGCCATCCCTGCATGGCCAGCTTCCCCCAGAACTCTGGTGTCCACAGGCCTGGCCTCCCAGTGTACCTGCCCAGAGACACTGCTTGCCCCAGCACGCCCAAGTTCAACCTGCTTTCCTCTTCATGGGGGTGCTCTGCCCACCCTGGCAGCTCCACACATGTACCTGGGTGGGCCTATCTTTGCACGTGTGTAAACCACACGTGTGTAAATTCACACACATTATAAACTCACATGTGTGGGCCAGGTCCTAAGTACAACCTTGGCCTATAGAGAGACAACCAGGCAGAGCCTGGGGGAGGCTTCCAGTATAGCTGGTGAGTCCTTGGTGGTGTCCTTACCCTGCAGAGCTCCAGGCCTGGCATGGTCTACAGACCTTCAGACTGGAGCGGACCTGCTGCTACGAAGCCTTGCTGGTGGATGAGGAGCGTGGACGCCTGTTTGTGGGGGCCGAAAACCACGTGGCCTCCCTCAGCCTGGACAACATTAGCAAGCGGGCCAAGAAGGTGCGAGGGACCCCCACCCTCAGCACTGCCCAGGGAAAGAGCACTTGGACCCCACTCCAGACTGCCTGGAGAGGCCCAGTGGAATGGGCCCCCTGTGTGGAAAGTCCCCCAAGATGGCGAACATCCTGAGTCCCTGACCTGTCCCCTCTCCACCCCCATAGCTGGCTTGGCCGGCCCCTGTGGAATGGCGAGAGGAGTGCAACTGGGCAGGGAAGGACATTGGTGTGAGTGTCGACTGCAGGGGCTGGAGCGGGGAGGGTCAGCCCTCACCCCAGAGACAGGGCAGCACTAAAACAGAGGACGGCCTGTTCTGGCTGGGATGAGGGCAGGGAGGTCGAGGTGGCTAAGGTCTGGAGGTGGTGAGTCAGGGTGGGGACTCATGTTATTCTTCTTGGGGGCCTCTGAGTCATGGGGGGCAGTGCATGCCTGTGCCTCCCCATGTACCCACCCTGGTGAGGGCTGGGCTGTCATCAAGTGCACCTAGGTTCCTGTAGCCCATGTTAGCACTTGCCCAGGCCAATGCAGAAGAGAGCAAGGAGTGGGGCTGCTACTGGTGAGCTGGGACCTCTTAAGGCCACCTCCCTGGGGGAAGCCTTACTGCCCCTGACCCTGCCCACCCACTAGACTGAGTGCATGAACTTCGTGAAGTTGCTGCATGCCTACAACCGCACACACTTGCTGGCCTGCGGTACAGGGGCCTTCCACCCAACCTGTGCGTTTGTGTTGGTGGGCCACCGGCTGGAGGTAAGGCCAGATCTAGGCAGGGAGGGCAGTCGGGAAGGTGAGGAAGGGCCTGGCAATAACAACTCCCCCCACCTCCCAGGAGCCCGTGCTCCAGCTGGACCTTCGAAAGCTAGAGGATGGCAAAGGGAAGAGTCCTTACGACCCCAGGCACCGGGCTGCCTCCGTGCTGGTGGGTGAGTCCAAAGGCTGGAACTCCAGAAGAACTCCTAGTACCCCTTAGAAATGCTAGAACCTCACAAAGTCCCAGACCCCGAGACTCTGGGGATCCCCCATAGCCTCACTGACTCCCTGAGAACTCCAGAGCTGCCCAGGTCCTCCCGCCCCAAGATTCCTCAGCTTGGCTGAGCGGCCCTTGCCCTGTCTGCAGGGGAGGAGCTATACTCAGGGGTGGCAGCAGACCTCATGGGCCGGGACTTTACCATCTTTCGCAGCCTGGGCCAGCGTCCGAGTCTCCGAACAGAGCCACATGATTCCCGCTGGCTCAACGGTGAGAGGCTGGTGGGGCTGGTGGGAGGGGGCCATCACCCTCCCACAGGGCCCATGCCGAGCAAGGCCCATATAAGTGAGCAATGAGCACAGCCAGGTCTCACCAAGCACTTGCCATAATCAGGCCTTATGCCAGGCACTGGAGTCACAGGGACAGACAAGACTGGTATGACCCATGCCCTCTTTGAGTTCACACGTCTCGGAACAAATACATGATAAAGCCGATTCCAATGGCCATGAGGCCAGTGTGAGCCCAGAGAGAAAGGCAAAAGGAGATGGGGTGGGCGGTGGAGAAAGCTACGCTGCTGAGGGGAGATATGAGCTAATTCCCACAGCACAAGAGAGCCAGCCTAAAGAAGTGGGGGAAGAGCATCCCAGGCAGAGGGCACAGCTAGTGCCAAGGCCTGGATGCAGAAACAAGCAAAGGAACAGACCCAAGGAGCAACATGCTGAACACCAATACTCCTATGGGGTGACCTACATTTATGATAACGTCATAATGATAAGATGCTTGGACTGTCTGGGGCTGGAATAGTTTATTCTAAGAGCAAGGGGACCCAGCAGAAAGATTTGAAGCAGGAGTAGAGAGCATCTGGTTCTGCTAGGAAGGAAGACTCATGAGTGAAGGTGAAACCAGATACCCCATCTCTCTCTCTCTGGCCCACAGGCCTGGGGAACAGTGAGGGGCAAGGTCAGACGCCGGCTGGTCTTCCCCTGCGTGCCCAGGTAGCCACGGTCTCTGCTGCCCCCTCGTGGCTGTATTTTGCATCGCAGGCCCGGATCTTTTGGATTCTGTCGGCGGCAACCCCACTCGGTCCTCGGGCCGTGTCATGTGCTGCCCTGGGTGCTACAGCCTGCGCAAGGGGAAGGGGAGGCAGCGCATGGGGTCCCGTATCAGGGGAGCGGTGCTAGGACTCGCTGACCCCATGCTTCCTGCTTCGGCCAGAGCCCAAGTTTGTCAAGGTCTTCTGGATCCCTGAGAGCGAAAACCCGGACGACGACAAAATCTACTTCTTCTTTCGTGAATCAGCTGTGGAGGCGGCGCCAGCAATGGGACGCCTGTTCGTGTCCCGCGTTGGCCAGATCTGCCGGGTGAGGAGTCCCTAGGCCACACTCAGCGACCCCACTCCCGTCCCTTTGCCCGCCCGGGTCCCGCCCTCATCCTCTCGGACCGTCCTGGCAGAACGACGTTGGCGGCCAGCGCAGCCTGGTCAACAAGTGGACGACGTTCCTGAAGGCGCGGCTAGTGTGCTCGGTGCCGGGCATTGAGGGCGACACCCACTTCGACCAGCTCCGTGAGTGCTGGAGTCGGGGGTGGACGATGGTATGGAGGAGAGGGGCAGGGGTACAGATTCCGGGAGCTCCCTCCCCTAACTAGGCCCCTCCCCCCGCAGAGGATGTGTTCCTGCTGTCCTCGCGGGACCGCCTCACCCCGCTGCTCTATGGCGTCTTCTCCGCATCCAGGTGAGGGGCGGGACACTGGGAGTGCCAGGGCAGGGCCAGCTGGGCTCCACCGGGCCCCATCACTCCGCTGTCATCTTTGCCTACAGCGGCATCTTCCAGGGCTCCGCGGTGTGCGTCTACAGCATGAACGACGTGCGCCGGGCCTTCCTGGGACCCTTTGCGCACAAGGAGGGGCCTACGCACCAGTGGGTGTCATACCAGGGTCGTGTCCCCTACCCGCGGCCTGGCATGGTGCGTAGCCTGGGGACTCCTACCATAACCCACTTTAAAGCCTCAAGGGTGAAGAACATGGCCTGGGGTCTTATTGGTGAATGTGGCTTCTTCCTTCTGTTATGGGTGGGAAAAGGTCACCATCATCAGACAGAATCCTCAGGAGAAGGCCAGATTCCCCACTCAAACTTCCCAGGGCAAGGCTGGTCTCCTTTTTTAAACCCCCAGGGCAGGGTTCTGTCCCCTTCCCCCTTCATGTTCCCAGAGGCCCGCATGGAGGACTGCCTTCCAAGCCCCCATAACTATATCCCTGCTGTGCTTCTCCCCCACCTCCAGTGCCCCAGCAAGACCTTTGGCACCTTCAGTTCCACCAAGGACTTCCCAGACAACGTCATCCAGTTTGTTCGGAACCACCCTCTCATGTACAACTCGGTCATGCCCATTGGGGGGCGCCCTCTCTTCCTACAAGTGGGAGCCGGGTACACCTTCACCCAAATTGCTGCTGATCGGGTGGCAGCTGCTGACGGACACTATGATGTCCTCTTCATTGGCACAGGTCAGGGGCTCTCCACGATGACCCAGACCCACAAGATTCCATCTAGCCTCCTTGGCCTGGAAGGGGAAGTTCTCCCTGCTCAGGCCCATCTCCATGTCTTTTTCTGGGCTGTGGCCCCAACTTCAGGATGGTGCCCTGATTGTTCCAACCCACACTTTTCACCTTGACCCAGCCATGCTGAGAGTGGAGGCCTGGGAGGCAAGGAGACCTCAGCCCTAGCTGTCAGGGAACACCAATGGTCATTCCCCCTTCTTGCCCCTGTAGACGCCGGCACAGTGCTGAAGGTGATCTCAGTCCCCAAGGGTGGCAGACCTAACGCCGAGGGGCTGCTCCTGGAGGAGCTGCAGGTGTTTGAGGTGAGGCCTGGTCCCCATTGCCCCAGGTCCCCCCACCCCACTGAGCCCTGACCCTGGTGCCCCTCCTCCCTCTTAGGACTCAGCTGCAGTCACCAGCATGCAAATCTCCTCCAAGAGGGTGAGTGACCAGAAGGATGGGGGTGGGGGTGGGATGGACTGAGCTTGTGCCCAGGGCATCCCAACCCTCTCGCCCCTCTTGGTAGTTCATGGCCCTGGGGCTTGAGTATAAGGCCCTGCCTTTGCTAGACTGTGTGACCTGAGTGAGACCTCAGTATTCTCACCTGTCAAGTGGGAGAAGGGATCCCTGACCAATGGGAAGCAGGCGTGGGGCTGCCTTCTGTCAGCCCAGAGCCCCTCGTCCCCCCTAGCACCAGCTGTATGTAGCCTCGCGGAGCGCGGTGGCCCAGATCGCGTTGCACCGCTGCGCTGCTCACGGCCGCGCCTGTGCTGAATGCTGTCTGGCGCGAGACCCCTACTGTGCCTGGGACGGAGTCGCGTGCACCCGCTTCCAGCCCAGTGCCAAGAGGTGGGCGGGGTCGGGGTCGGGCCACCGGGAGGGAGGCTAAGGGTCTTTTTCTACTCGGGGATGAAAGTAGAAGGGCTCACGAGGATCTGATGTTCCCCCAGGCGGTTCCGACGGCAAGACATAAGGAATGGCGACCCCAGCTTGCTGTGCTCCGGGGGTGAGTGCCCGGTCTCCCACCGTCAGCCCCTGAAGATGCCCCACCTGCCCTGCTTTGAGTGAATCTGACATTCTCCCCGCCCCAAGACTCATCCCGTCCTGCGCTGCTGGAGCGGAAAGTGTTTGGCGTAGAGGGCGGCAGCGTCTTTCTGGAATGTGAGCCCCGTTCGCTGCAGGCGAGCATGGTGTGGACCTTCCAGCGCGCAGGGGAGATGGCCCACACCCAGGTAAGCCTTGCCCCGCCCTTCCCAACCAGGCCTTGTCCCGCCTACATGCAGGAGAGGTCCCGCCCTGCCTATTGAAGCCTTTGGCCTTCACCTCACGTCTAGTTAGGTCCTGCCCAATGAAGACCTGCCCAACCAGACCCCTTACGTCCAGTTTGGTCCCTTACCTGCACTCCATATGCTGGTGAAGCCTCATTCTGTCCAACCAGCCTCCTGACCCGCATCCCCCACCCCACGTTTGGGAGAAGACCCGCCCTTGACCCACCCATTGAGGTCCTTGACCCGCTCCCCACCTTCAGGTAAACCTCGCCCCGGTTTGAATATTCACTTAAAGACCACTAGCCACAGTGCACCCAACCTTCAAATGTGCCCCTGCGGGCGTCCCTTTTCCGCTCTCCCTCGGCTCCCATTGACCCTTTGCTTCTGTCCCTTGCTCGGGGCGGCAAGTCCTGTTCCCAGTCCGGATGCCCGGCCTCACGCTGTCCCACGCCCGCAGGTGCTGACAGAGGAGCGCGCGGAGCGCACCGCGCGGGGGCTACTGCTGCGCGGACTGCGACGCCGGGACTCGGGCGTGTATCTGTGCGCGGCGGTAGAGCAGGGCTTTTCGCAGCCGCTGCGTCGCCTGGCGCTGCACGTGCTGAGTGCTGCGCAGGCAGAACGGCTGGCACGGGCCGAGGAGGCTGCGCCCGCCGCGCCGCCGGGCCCCAAACTCTGGTACCGGGACTTTCTGCAGCTGGTGGAGCCGGGCGGCGGTGGCGGCGCGAACTCCCTGCGCATGTGCCGCCCTCAGCCTGCGGGGCGCCCACCGTCCCCAGAGTCGCGGAGGAAGGGCCGCAATCGGCGGACGCACGCCCCTGAGCCGCGCGCTGAGCGGGGGCCGCGCAGCATAGTGCGCTGGTGACGGGGCTGTCCCCACGCCGGGGACCAGGCAGGAGACGACAGGCAGGAGAGGGAGCAGACAAACCCTGGGCAGACGGACGGGTTGGGGCCAGGCACACTGGGGTCCCTGGTAGACAGAGACACCAACTGACAGGCCCTGGCCTTAGGGCAGCCGAGCGGGCTTATTTATTAACAGGATAACCCTTGAATGTAGCCCCGGGAAGGGCGGCCCAGGCTGGGTGCAGGATCCAGCCAGGAGGGAGGGGACAGAGAAGTTGGGCTTCAGAACCACCAGGGCCCGGGAGGTGCCCAGAGTGCCCACCCTTGGGGACAGACCCCTTCCTTGGGTAGTGAGCAGAAAGCTGTGAACAGGCTGGGTTGCTAGGGGCGGGGTGAGGCAGGCTGCCTGTACTAAAGTAATGCAATAAACACATTATCAACAGAAGCTGGAATGGCCCCAGCAGACAACCGCTAGGTGCCTTGCTCTGTGGTCTTGGGCACCTTCCTAGCAGTCTCAGGGCCTGAGTTTCTCCCGTCCAAGGTTACCGTGGTGAGGATTAAAGGGGGTTTCTACATGACTGAGTGGGTTCTCCAGGGCCTTTGGGAACGCTGACATGCACAGTACAATTTAAGGGCTGGGTGCTATGGAAAAGAATGTGAGCAGAAGGCCTCACTGAAGGAGTGACGCCGAGTTGAAACGACAAGGAGTCAACCACAGGAATATCTGGGGACGGAGCATTCCAGGAGGGAACAGCCACTACAAAGGCCCTGAGGTGGGAGCAGCTTGCCAAGTTTGAGGAGCATGAGGGAGGCCAATGTGGTACAGGGGAGTGATGTGTTTGGGATGTTTTAGGAAGAGCCCAGTCTGGCTTTGCTCTAGTTGGGAAGGCCACAGGGGTCCAACCACAGAGGGAAGGCCTGAACCTGGACCACCTCCTCCCTTTAAGGGTAAACATTGATACAAGTCCTCACATGACCTTGTGTGACCTGTATGCCCTTGTGGAGAGAGGAAGGACCAAAACCACAAATTGTGCTAAGTGCTTCAGACACATGGTTGTATCTCTGTTCTCAGTGTACTCTGCCAGAGAAGAATCACTGTTATTCCCATTTTACAAATGAGCAAACTGATGCCTAAGAAGGGTGATCCTTCAAGGTTGTGAGCTTACTAATAAAAGTACCAGTCTCCAAGCTAGGTCTGCCCACTGGCCAGCATGGCCAGTGTTGTGTCTGCCCACTTGTGGAGGTGTCAAAGCCCTCTCATGTCACTGGGCTCTTGTTATCCACCATCTCCAACCTGTGCTCCTGGCAGGCCACACACAGTGGTGGGTGGGTGCTTGTCCCATGTTTGCTGGAAGGAGAGATGACTGGGCTATGAGAAGCTGTCTGCGGGGGAGGGGTGGCTGAGTAGATGCACAGGATCCCCTTGTATGTCTTGGCTGCCATGTGGGGCCCTGCTGGAACTGAGCCTGAAGTGGCTATTCCAGATGGAGGCATCAAGGCCTCTGCACGTATGGCGGTATGATTCCCCAAGAAGGCCCCTGGGCACATGTACTAGTGGAACCATGCTCTTGGCTGGGCACCATCACCAGGTAGATAGTCCAGGATAGTCCATGTGGGTCATTCTGCCCCTTCCCATGGCTGAGAGCTGCCCCCTCTAAATATAGCCCAGTGGGCTGAGCTCAGGCCTATTTTAGGCCCAGGCTGGGAGGCAGCCAGGCCTTCCCCAGGCTGTCAGAGGAGCCACTGCTGCCTTTGTTCAATCCTGCCACTGGACGCCCTCACTGGCCCCAATTGCCCACCACTTGCCATGCCTGAGGAGACCCAAGAAGGTAGGAGAGGGTGACCATAAGGGAGGGTAAGACCCCAGTCTTGTGACTCTGTGGACCATGGAGAGACCCATCCTCTGTCCCACTGACCTCTGTCTTGACCAGTTATCTATTTTCATGTACAAAGTCTAGTAAAGGGACCTACCCCCATACATGGAGGAAGAGCTTGCTGTGCCTGAAACCCCTCCCCACCTCAGGCCCTGCTTCACTTTCCCCTGCTGGTCACAGCAGGGAGGGATTGGGGAAGCTACCCAGTTAGGGGTGGGTCAACTATAGGCTGTGCCCAGGTGGGTGTGGGCATCCAGGCAGCTGCATGGCCAGTTCAGGGAAGAAGCTGGGACTGGGGATAGGCAGTGGTTCCAGGAAGCATTCGGGTACCTGGCCCAGGAACTGGGCAATAGATAGGCCAGAGGCCAACTTGGGTCTAAATATCCCCTTGGCCTGGTCAAACTGAGACTCAGCTAGTCAAGAGTGTGGTGGCCACTCACCTAACTGCTCCACTGCAGGTAAGAAGTACTGAGGCTCAAAGGGCCAGACCAGCAGGAATTCAGGAAGCTACAGCTCCAGGGCTGGCCAAGACGCAGGACCAACTGCTCCATGGCTCCAGTTCATAGCCCACAACCCAGCTTGGCCTGACCCCTGGTAGGGAGAAATGTTTGCCTTCTTTTGGGGTCTTGATAACACTTACTGTGTATTTTTCCTGTAACAGTCAGAATCTACACTCAATTTAGAAAGTGTGGGTAAAGCACAGCAAAGTGCAAAGAGGGAATTTAATATGACCTTTAACCCACCACCCAGATGTAATGACTGGCAGCACCTGTTTTACTTGCTTTTGAGCATGTCAAGGGGGCAGTTTCAAGTAAATCATGAAGATCAAGTAACTGTCTGAGAGTGACAGACCCAGAGAGTACAAGGCCACCCTTGCGCCTATCAGGAAGTGTCCCTCCACTGCCCTCCTGTACTTTGTTATCTAGTTTCCAGGGAGCATCAGAGCTCTTATGGGACCAAGAGTTTAAAAAAATCAAAGAACAACCAGAGGATAATATAATTAAATGTTTAGAAATCACAAAATGCTTTGATGCTTCTGAAAAAAATAATTAAAATCACATGAAAAGTACACAGACCAGTTACTAAATGGGTAGAGGCTGTGAATGGATAATTAAGAAGCCACACAACATATTGCTCAGCCTCTTTAGACAAGGAAACCCAATCAAATCAATCAAAAATGGCCATTTCTCATCTCTCAAATTAACAAATATATGTGTACACACTTACATGTAAATATTTATTTTCAATGGGGATGCCAAATGGTGGCAGTGTACCCTGTTGGGGGCCGTGGACAGCCCTTCTGGAGGACAATTTGATAATAGCTTAAAAAAAAAAAATCCCTGGCCAGGCATGGTGGCTCACACCTGTACTCCTAGCACTCTGGGAGGCCAAGGTGGTAGGATAGCTTGAGCTCAGGAGTTTGAGACCAGCCTCAGCAAGAGTGAGACACTGTCTCAACTAAAAATATAAAAAAATTAACCGGGCAACCAAAAATAGAAAAAGAAATAAAAATAAAAAAATTAACCAGGCATGTTTGCATGTGCCTGTAGTCCTAGCTACGGGGAAGGCTGAGGCAGGAGGATCACTTGAGCCCAGGAGTTTGAGGTTGCTGTGAGCTAAGGCTGACACCACGGCACTCTAGCCCAGGAAACAAGTGAGACTGTGTCTCAAAAAAAAAAAAAAAAAATCCCTGTTCTTGGATGCAATAATTCCATTTCTGGGAACTGCCATAACTATTGGGAAATTGGGGAAAACCTCTCTACTCAATGGTGGATGTCCTAGAGGTTATTCATGCCCAGGTGGCCTCAAAGATTTGCCTGCAGGAGAGGCCTCAGAGGTGTGCGAAACAGAGAAGGGTCTCCAGCAGTGCTGTGGAGTGAAAGCAGCAAGGATCACGGGAGCACGCAGAATCACACTGCGTATGTTAAGGAACACAGAACCCAGGCCAGGAGGGAATGGCACCACAGTGGCTAGCATGGGGCTCTTTCTGCGCAGGAGAGGAGAAGCCACCAGGCATTGGGTGTGGCCTAATGACTAACTCACAGGGTCTGCAAGGAAACACCAATGACAGAGCCAGGACTGAACTCCATGTGCTGTGGGTTGCAAGGCTGATAAACTATTTGTTAGAAATGAGCTGGCAGAGGAATGCCTGAAAGTCCTTGAAAGGCTTGGAAAGAAATCAATCAGGTGTACCTCCTGTTGCAGATCCAAATCAAGGGTCATTCCTGGTCAGTTTTAGGGGATTTGGAGGCAAATACCCCACTATCCCCATCCTCTCCAAGTCCCTGCTACCTGAAGCCAGCTGGGAGAAGGAAGGGGGTGACTCACCTTAGCTGAATCAGCCCCGTGCTGCCCCTGCAGACACCATGGTGCCAAGGATGCCAAACCAGAGCGGCAGGGGGCCACCGGCCCCCAACCACGTGCAGGAAGTGCACCTGCATCGAGTGGAGTCCATCAGTGACCTACACAGTGGAGGTGAGGGGAGCAGGGAGGTGGAATGGAGGTGCTGTGGGGACAAAAGTGGGCATACCTACTGCCCTCTTGATGTCCCCTCCACCCTGCAGGCTCACTGCACCCCTATCTGACTGAAGAGGCACGGCCGTGGGACGAGCTCCTGGGTGTTTTGCCACCATCACTGTGTGCCCAGGCCAGCTGCAGCCCTGTGTATGGCAGAGGGGGCTTCCTGCTACTGCTTGCACTGCTGGTGCTTACTTGCCTGGCACTCGCCATCCTGGCCGTCTACCTGAGTGGTAGGGACAACAGGGCACCAGTGGGAAGAGGGCAAGGCAGTAGAGACTGGGAAGCCCTTCTGTGCGGTTGGAAGGAGCAATCGCAGATGCTACAGCAATGAAGGCTGGGGTGGGGGTTCTATGGACAACCCTGGGTGCTGGGCTGGGTGGGGGGAGTTACAGGATGGCATGGTCTGATGATCTCCCACTCCTGCCTACCCATTTGCAGTGCTGCAGAGTGAATCCCTGCGCATACTGGCACACACATTGCACACACAGGAGGAGACGCTACTCAAACTTCGCCTGGCCAGCCTCAGCCAGATGCGGAGGCTCAACTCCAGCGAGGCCCGAGCACCCAGCTGAGATGCCACTTTGACCTGGGGCCTGGAGGAGTATGTGTGGAGATGGGGATAAAGTGATTGCAGGCAGGTCTCTCCTCTCCTGCCACTGGCCACATCTATACTACTTCCTTGGTGAGACTTTTGTCTGAGAACCTGATGTGACTCCATAGCTGTCTGACTCTCCTGCCCTCTTCAAGCCAGGCCTAGCCAACGGTTCTGATGCCCAGGCCTTGCTTTGGGTAGTCCAAGGTCAGGGGAAGGGGCACCAGCCTCCTTGCTACTCCTGTGGCCTGTCCGTACCCTCTGGCCATCCCCAGATGGCAGCTTCAGAAGTGTAGAAATAGCCACTTCCACCCCCACCGCTGTCTCCCAAACTCTGCCAGGCCTCCACGTGGGAGTCCAGCCTCAGCTCTCAAAGACAGGCTGGGCTCTGAGTAGGGGGCGTGGGGCCACCTAGGGAAACTGCCTTGGAGGACAAAGGTGAGATGAGGAAGACCCAGCTGGGTCCAAGCCTAGGGTGGTGGATGGGGAGGGAGGGTAGACAGAGATAGATACCCAGGAGTCAAGACCACAGAAGGCTGAGCATTCTGTTTAATTATCCCTAATAATCTTTAAAAATCAGCACACAAATCCATTCCAGGTAGCTTTGCCTTCCCAGCTGCTGTGGTGGCATTTGTCTAGATGCCATCTCCCCCAAAGAAGTAGGTCATCCCAGGGGAGCAAAGCCTGAGAAAGAAGAGGAAGAGACAGCCCCCCCACTGTCTGCACCACAGCCCTGGGCCACATTTGGCCCGGCCTGAGACAGGGCAGGAAGAGGCCACAGGGTTGAGTGCAGGGACGAAGGGCCAAGTGTCCTGGCCCCCACCCACCCACTCCTTGTCTGCTTTTGGTTTTGTCATTAAAAAAATAAAGCGACAATTACTGGCAGAGACCAGTTGTTGCACTGTCCTCTGTTAAAAATATGGGCAAGGGTGTGGCTAGTCTTCTCTTCTGCTGGTCCTGCTTCACAGGATGTCTGCCCGCTTGTCCCGCACGCGGCTGCGCGCCTTGGTCCGGGCTTTGAAGGCAGCAGCGTTGTACAGGTGCTGGGGTGCGGCAAAGAGGGATGACCTGGTGAGCTGGGAAGGAGGAAGCCCCTGCAGAGCTCCAGGCCTCTACGAAACAGGGGAATGGAGGGAAGACAAAGGTGCCCAAGGGTGCAAACCTTCTCAAATCGTGGAATTTTGCAGGCCTTC
Organism: Cheirogaleus major; assembly: GCA_963574435.1. Classification (NCBI taxonomy): domain Eukaryota; kingdom Metazoa; phylum Chordata; class Mammalia; order Primates; family Cheirogaleidae; genus Cheirogaleus; species Cheirogaleus major. The sequence goes on along the minus strand of CAUYPO010050573.1, from coordinate 32,818 downwards.
AGTGCAGTGGCATCCAACACCAGCACTGGGCCCAGGCCGAATATGTCACGGAGTAGCTCGTTGTTCTGGGGACAAAAAGAACAGTAAGCTCAGGCCAGCCCAAAGCAGCCAAGCCAAGTGCCCCCTCCCTGTCCTTCTCCCCACCTGGAGGTGGTGGTGCATGCCCGAACCCAGCACTTCCTTGAAGGCGGCGTAGATCCTATGCCGAGCCCAGCTGTCCATGTAGAGCACCTCAAGCCCAAAGCGGACTGTTTCTTCCTCGCATTCGCCGCCCTGCAGGGTAGAGGGGCCCACGTGACTGGGCTTGCCTGCTATGCCTGGAGATGCACTCTCCCTAGGACACACAGATTCTCACCTCGACAAAGTGCAGCACGGCACGGAAAATGGACCGCTGGCGCCGGCGGTCAGCCTTGGCACGGTACTTGTTGCTGTCAGTGGCCAGAGTGCGCAAGGCACTGCAGAGGGCCTCCATGTCCTCGTAAATGAAGTCCTCCTATAGTGGGAGACATGGAGGGTGTCTGGCAGAAGCTTGAGCTCTGCTGGCTCTCAACATGAGGCTGCCCAAACCCCTCCTTTCACTGAGAGCCCCTCTCTGCCTGGCCCCTCTGAACCTCTACTTGGCCTCTGCTTGGCCAGGGACACCCCTACTCAGGGCCCCCATCATAGCACCTAGCATGTGAGTCTGTGTTGGGCCCACCTCCACTGCATAGTGACCTAAGGACATTCTGTTTTCTGCAGCATTCCCTGCAACTGGCCTGGGATGGGCAGGTGATATTAGCAGTGACTCCACCCCACTCCTGTCCCTCAAACCTCAAGGTCCCGGGCGAGCTCAAAGAGCAGTGCGATGGTTTCGCCGGCAGCAATCCGCAGGTTCACACTTTCACTGGACAAGAGCTGGGGCAGCTGGGGCAGCTGCCTAGGGAAGGGGCAGGCTGAGCTACATGTGTGGGTTGGGGGCCTCTTTGAGATTCCCCTCCTCCTCCCACTGGGCAGCAGCCCCTACCTGTCGAGGATGTGGCTGATGTGTGTGCTGGGGCAGATGGTGAGCAGCAATGCCCAGGCCTGCAGGGCAGCACAGAGCAGGCCATGCAGGCTAGCAGGGACCACTGGAACTGTAGAGCCATCAACGCCACAGGACCGGCTGAAAACACTTTCTAAGCAGGCAAGACAAGAGACCAGGTCCTAGGAGCACACGGAGGCAAGGGAGTGGCTCAGGGGCAGAGGTATGGGCCTAGGTGTTCTACCACCTGTGCCCAAAGGCCACTCACTCACCTGGATGTCAGCAGCAGCCACGTAGCAACCCAAGCCAAGAGCAGAAGCACACTGTTGTGAGGACAAGGCCAGGCCATGGTCAGGGGGTGTGGCTAGGTTCCCAGTCATGGGGCCTACCCACCCCGCAAAGTAGGGAAGCCTGAAAGCAGGTGGAACCCACCAGCCTGCTGAGGGATAGGGTAGGGGAAGGGTTTCATGAGGACACTCACGTGGAGCCGGGCAGCAGGACTAGCTGTGCTGTCACTGAGCACAGAGACCAGCAGAGGCTGCAGGCTATGGAACAGCTCCTCGCCTTTGGGTCCAGGGCCCAGCTGCACACAGAGCAGGCCTAGTACGGCAGCAGCCAGGGCCTGCTCTTCAGCCTTCCCTGTGGGATGCTTTCAACTCAGCACATGCAGCAAGGGTCAGCGCCTCCCCAGTTTAAGTCTCCCACATGCCCCTGGGTCCAACCTTTCTTGAGGCACTTTTCCAGGGCATCGGTCAGTGTGAGGCAGTGCTCTAGCAAGAAGTTAGGGAGTAGGCGGGACGCCAGGGCCAGGCGCAGGCTCTCCAGAGCACCTTGCCGGGTCTTGGCACTGGGGGGTGGAGAGGGAAGGGTCATATGGGTCAGCTCTCCCTTGGTCACACTTGGTGTGGGCTGAGCAGGGACCTGGGTGTAGAAGTTGGCTGGCAGCCAGGGGTACCTCTTGTCTGTGAGGCAGTCCACATACTCCTTCAGCTTTTCCTCGAGGTCTTCCTGCTGGCCCTGCTCATCCACGACATCCCCCCCTGCAAGGCCAGCTGGTCAGCACTGCTTCTTGCCCTCACTCAAAGGAGCCCTCACCAAGTCCCTGCCAAACTGCTACCCGCTCTCACCAAGGCTGTCCTCAGCCGTGGCGCTGAGAAGGCTGGGGCATTCACTGGTGGTGCTGCGGGCCTCACTGGCCGCCTCGTCCTCACTGGAACCTGAGTCAGCTTTGGCACTGCTCCGGGCACCTGAGAAGAGTGGAATGGGGCACTCGACCTGCCTCCATTGATGAGGGATGGCAGGGTTCCCTCGCCCAACCTCATGACCCCATAAGATATAATACTGCCCCCTCTCTGAGATGAAAAAACCAAAGCTGAGGTGTGCAGCAGAGGGGCTGATTCAGGGGCCTGGAGCCAGGAAGCAGGAGAAAATATAAACATGGAAAGAGGTCTCTCTGTTGATGGCATCAGGCTCTGGCCTCAGGGAGGTAATGCCCACCAAGCCAGCCAGGTCATCCCTAAGCTGGGCCTTTGGCCCTGGACGGACACACAGGCTTCCCCAGACCCTGGGAAGAGCAAGAAGTGAACTGGCCCCTGATTGCATGAGTTCCTGAAAATAGGTGAACACAAGTGAGTATGAGGGTCAGTAGAGCTGGAGCACTTCTGTGTGTGGGATCTGTCCAGGGCCAAGGGCTGACTTTGGCAGGGTGGCTGTGTGGCAGTGCTCTGGACAGGTTATGATCACCAGGCTGGCTCTATTTCTCAGAACTACTTACACCCCTTGCCTACAGAACAGAGTCCAGCCCACACACTGACCTCTGCTCACCTCTTCTCTTACTATCCTACCTGCCAGAGCAGCCCAGTGTTCCCTCATATGCTCCACTGTGCTGTGGTCCCTCCAGCTACCCGGGCTTTGCACAACTTGTTCTCTCTGCATGGTGCTCTCTTCCCCACCTTCTTAGGACTCACCCAGAAGCCCCTAACCTGGGGCCTCCCTGGTTCCTAAGTCTGGGGCTGACAGCATTAAGTGAACATGTTCCATACCCTATCAGATATTCCCCCACCCAAACTACGTCAAGGTGGTGGCCAGTTTAAAGCTGTGCTTGGCAGGCACCCCATCCCGGCAGAGTAAACATATGTGTTTACTGCACCAGGACAGGGTGCTGGTACACGCTGATAAGCGAGTCCCAAGCCTCAGGCTCTAGGATACTCACACACCTTCTGCCGCCAGGCCCGCCAAGGCCCCTATCCTGTAGCTTCCCAACCACCCCCTCCCTCTATTCTCTGGAGCAAAGCATGCCTCCCACCAACTTCCTTGTCCAGTCAGGAAAGGATCAGGGTTTGGCGAGGGAACTGGCTTTCTGCTCTGTCCGGTGGGTTTGTCCACCCAAGTAGGCAACTGGGCTGGAAAGGCAATAGGGAAACCGAAGCCCAGGGAGGCTGGCCGGGTCACTGCTGGGAACACGGGCGCCTGGCAGGCGGCTGGAAGCAAGTTCAAGTTGGGCGCACACGTGGCAGATGCCTGCTGGGGCACGTGCCGGCCTTAGCAGAGTTCTGGGAAGCTGCGGCGGACTGGTCGAGAGGGAGTTCCTCACCCTTGGGTCCCCAGGGACACTGAAGAGGACCCACGTAGGGCCCCGCTCAGCTCTCATCAGCTACCCCCAGGCCCCCAACTCACCTCCACCACGGCGATGGCCACCCTTGCGGGGCGCGTGGCCCTTACGGGCGCGAGGCATGCCAGGAATCGGGCGCGGGGGGGCGCAGAGGGCGGAGGGTCAGGGACCCGGCGGGTGGGGGCTCCAGACCAGCGAGACGCCGGCCGGTGCGCTGCGCTGAGACTTGGCCAGACGACGGGAGCCACACGCCGCGCGCGCCACCATCTTCGCGAGGCCCCCCGCCCTGCCAAACGGGTAGCCGGGAAGGCGAGTTCCCGGCTATCCGGTTCAGACCCGCATCCACGCGACCAAAACTACTATTCCCAGGGGGGCTGCGCGCGCTGATCGCCGCTGGCCAGCTGGGTGTAGAGCACCACGGGAATTGTAGTCCACTCCTGGGACCCACAAGCCAACGACGCTCTAGCTGAACTATGCACCCACAATGCCCTGCGCGGTCCCCCACCCCGCCCCGCGTCTTGCACAAGTGCACAGTCGTTAACTTTGAAGCTTCCCTCTCTGGAGCACCACCGCTGGACCAGCGTCTCAGGACATTTGGAGCAGGGCACTCGCGACAGGGCCTACAGGGCTGCCTGGGTCTGAGGACCACGGGGAAGAGCTTCGGGCTTGGTAGAACAGAGGGAACAGCCAAACATCAGGTAGTGAAAGAAAAAGTTACTTTACGATTAAAGCAGAGTACAGACAACAACTTAGCACCTACAGACCTTCCCCAAGTTCTTCTTGGGGCACATTTACCCCTGGACGGATCTCCTGTGACCTCTCCATGGACCTAGTGAAGTGTAGGCACAAAGCCCAGGGCTGGCAACCCTAACTAACTGGAACCTGACTCCCCTTAGGTTGCTTCCTTGTCATGAAGAGTCAGATGTTCTTAGAGGGCCTCTGGTTTTATAAGTGTTTTTTTCTGGTAATTTCTACCCCTCAGGGATCCCAAGGGAAGTGGAATGTGTGCTTGGGAGGACTGACTGTAAGCTGAATAGAGCAAGAGGGGGACAGAGTTGCTCCAGGACTGGGAGAGTGGCAGCAGGGAAAAGAGGTGGCAGGGGTAGGGACTCCTGGCTTTATGCTGCTTCCTTAGGCCTAGGCCTGCGCTCCTGGCAGGTAGGGCCAGCCCAGCCCCAGTAACAGCGGCATCTGAATGACTTCCAATCTCCAAAGCTGCCATCTGGCCGTAGGTGCAGAAAGGCTTCTGTCTGTCCTGGGTCTCTCCGGGCACAGCGCCCATGGCCATGACACCGCTGGTGACTGCAGGCCATGGCTGCCCTGGTTGTGTTGATCACATATGGGCCCAGGGTGTCCACCAGGTAGTCATGGAGATGCCAGCACTTCTTCTGAGGAGAAGGGAAAGGATGTCAATGCTACTGCTTTATGGCCTCTCCCCCACCCTGTGATCCCAGCATGTGCTGCATGACAGACTGAAGGGGGCAATGATCACCTCAGAGCTGGAGAAGCTTAGGTCCCCCCAGAGCACCACGCCGGTCGCCCCCAGTGCTGCGCTCACACCAATGGTCTGCACGAGGTCATCCTGGAGGCAGAGAGCTGCTAAGCCAGGACTACATGGGCCAGATCCATGTAGGCCCACCTCCGTCTTCTAGAGACTCTCTAGTTCACTGCCATGATCTGATTCTACTTCTAGAGTCAGGCTCCTCTTGACTGGCTTCTCAGGCCCTCCACTCAGAATGTCTCCCTTCAGATCAGAGAGGTCCAAAGGCTGGGTCTTGCCTTACTCCTCAAGATCTCCCAGGGCCACGCCCTCCTTGTCAGATGCTTCAGGATAGGTCCTTCCCCTCAGAACCCCCAGATCAGGACCTCCCCCTCAAATCCCCCTGGGCCAGGTCCTGTCTTCAGACCTTCCTAGAACAAGGCCAGGCCTCCCAATTCAGATCCCTAGACCTCAGCTTCCACTTACCTGGGACAGGAACCTCCCAGAGCTCCGGTGTGTTAGGCGGGCATAGGCCAGGACAGGCAAGGGATGTGGGTGCCCAGCAAGGGCCACACGGAAGGCCTCCTCCAGGCGGTGTCGGACAAAGGCCTGGTGGTGGGCAGGCGGCAGTCTGGGTGGAAGGTAGATGCTGGGGAAGAGGGCACTGGAGGCAGCCCAGAGCCAATGCAGTTGGGTGTTACGGGCAAGGGTGGCTGCATGGCAGCGGCCTGTGTAATTGGAAGCCATACCGTGCCAGCCATTGCCACAGGCTGGGTAGCGATAGAAGCCCCAGAGCCCATGGGGGCGCAGTGCCTGGCCCAGCCGCAGCGTTTTTTCCATCAGTGAACGGGCTGCCTGCTCAAAGCCAGTATGAGCCTTGTGGAGCTGCTCTTGAGGGTCCAGGTCAGGGAACACTTGTTGTGCCCAAGTCCAGGAAGCTGCTTGATAGGCTCGGCGGCGGCCCCAGTTCCCAGCCCAGAGTGGACACCACTCCTCCCAGTCTAGCACTGCCAGGCCAGCAAAGCTGGGTTGCAGGCTGTGGTAGATCTGGTAGGCAGCCCGTGCCAGGTGGCGGTCAAGGGGCACAGCCTGGGGGATGCCCCCATTGTGAACTGTGCCCCTAGGCCCAAGGTAGGGATACAGGCCAAGATGGTTCTTATAGAAGATGGTGATGTTCTGGCCATAGAAATACTGGCCATGATTGGCTATGATGCCCAGGGCATTGAGTGGCAGGTGCACACCAAAGCGAGCCTTACAGTGGGCTGAGGGTACATTCCACAGCACGGAGAAGGGGCGTTCAGGGGCCTGCAGCAGGGGCTGGCCATACCCCAGGCACAGGGCCACCCCCAGTACCAGGGCTGGGCCTAGCTGCATGGTCACACCCCAGGGATGGCAACCTGCAGGAGAGAGGGGGTTTGAGCTTAGAGTTCATGGCCATGGCCACACCTGCCACACAGGAAGGAAAGTTGGGAAAGCTCCCCCAGCTCTTCCCCATAAGGATGGGGAGCTGGGAAAATCATGGTTCCCTAGGGGTCCCATAGGACTCTCAGAGCAGCCACATCCCAACAGCTTCCCTCCTGTGTTCTCAATCTGTCAAAATACTGCTGTGTCCTCTGATACTTCCCCCACCCACAGCTGTCACAAGTCCCCTTCTTTCCTCTGCCCATCTTGTTCCCTGCCCCAAGAATACTCAGCTCCCATCTCTTTGCCTGCCTGGCTTAGTTCTTACTCAACACTCAAGTCTCTGTTATGACATCACCTACCCTGGGAGGTCACCTGGATCCCTAGGTGGAGTGAAGGCATTTGGGCTCCTTAAGCTTCTGTACCTCCCTTGTCCCAGCATGGATTCTGCTACTGTATGCCTATTTGTCTCCCTATCTGTCCCTCTGGGTGGAGACCCTACCTGTCTAGTTCGCCATTGCCTACCCCCATCCAGAGCTTGACACACAGTAGGTGCTCAGGGAATGGTAATGAGTGAACAGGGAAGAGAACAACCACTCAGTCCCCTGGGCCTAGCAGGGTGAGAGGGGCAAAAGACAGGTATCCTCTCATCAGTGGCCCCAGGGCCAAGGTAGATCTGGGGCTTTCGCAGAAATAGGGGACCTGAGAGGTGAGGGTGGGGGTCAACAAATAAACTCTCACGGCCACACCCAACAGAAGCCTTTATTCAGCTACACTGATGGCTCTGAGCCAGAGCTATGGAGCCACCTCCTGGCCCCACTGGTACCCAGGAAACATGCCCAGGCTAAAGCTGCTCCCCTATGGCTAGGGGCTGAGGTATGGCCAGTGGGTTGAGGCCAGTGCTGTCCCAGACAGTCCACTGACCCAGAATAGCAGTCCCTTGCCCTGGGTGGCCTTCAGATGTCTTTCTCCATCCAGAATATGGGGCATCCCCTCAGGTCTTTGTATCGTGTCTCCAACAGGCTTTTTGGACAGTTCCCTGGTGTAGTTGGGGGTGAGGTGGTCAGGAGCTCAGGCAGGGGAGGGGGTGGTGGCAATGGAGGCCCCTTGGGGCCCCTTGGGGCAACTTGGACCATCAGGTTTGGGGCCTTGCAGGGTGGCCAGGAAGAGGGGACCCTGGGGAAGGCACTGAGCAGGGTGGTGGGCAGCTGTCGGCTGGTGAAGACCAGGCCCTGCACAGGCTCACCCAGCTGGTAGCCCAGGTGGGCATAGAACTGCATCTGGTCATGGGTGGTGAGGTGTAGCCTACGGAAGCCCCGGGCCCGAGCAAAAACCTCCAGGCCCTCCATGAGTCGGCGGCCAAAGCCACGGCCCCTGAGGGCCCGGGCCACCACCACTGTCTCCACTAAAAGGCTCTGGGGCTTGTCTAGCACCCGTGAGAGGCGGGCATGGCCCACCACAATGGGTGCTGCTTTGGGCATGTGTGGGGTGCTCAGCAGCATCAGGCAGAGGGGAAAGGCATCTGAGGACTGGCCCAAGGAGTGTAGGCGGGAGGCACGGCTGCGGGGCCATTGCTCATTGATGAGGTCGGCACAAGCATCCAGGAGCTCGGGTCGGCAGTGCACAGGCTCCAGGGTCAACTCAGCCAGGTTGGGGGCTGGGGTCTCCTCTGGCTGGGGTTCAGAATCCAGGTTAAGCTCAGCCAAGCCAGGTCTGAGAGTCATCTCTGGTTGGCGTGTAGAATCCAGGGTCAGCTCAGCTAGCTGGGGGCTCAGGGTCAGCTCTGGCTGACGTGTGGGATCCAGGGTTAGCTTGGTCAGGCTGGATCTCAGGGTCAACTCTGGCTGGCATGCCAGATCCAGAGGCAGCTCAGCTGGGCTGGCATTGAGGATCACCTCCATCCAGTGCGTAGGCACTAGGGCAAGGGTCAGCTTGGCTGGGCCAAGGCTCAGAGTCGGCTCTTGCCTACACGTAGGATCCAGGCTCAGATGAGTCAGGCTGGGAGCCAAGGTCACCTCCTACTAGGTTGCAGGTGGCTCAGCACCAGGCTGGAGGTTAAAACCACAGTCTCCAGGCAGTGACATCTCCTCAGACCACAAGGGCTCTCCTCCTGTAGAGAATAGCCATGGTGGGCTGTGCCAGGAGGGAAGATGGGTTGGGGCAGGGAAGGCTGGCAGAGCACAAGGGGGCCATGCATCCTGAAACTGGTGAGTGGTGGGCTGTACCTTGTCCCACACTCACCTGATGGCACAGGTGACCTGGAAGAGACCCATACCCTATACCAGCAATAGTGGAGAGCAGGGGAGATGGATCCAGGTGTCTTGCGCCACATTGGAGAGAGGCTGAGGGCGACAGTAAGCTGCTGAAGGCTGGGGTAGAACCCAGGAGTCCTGGCCTCAGCTTGCTCTGGCTACAAAGTTATCCTCCCCAGGATCTCACTGTGTGCCAAGACAGCCAACCCAGCTTACTTGTTGGCCATCTTGTCTCTAGTAGTCCATCACTAGGGCTTCGGATAGAACATGCAAACCAGACACCACATCCCCTGTTTAAACCCACCCAAGGTTCCCTTCAGAGGAAACACTGCCCCCAGAAGTTCCCCTGTCCCTTTCTTCTCTCTACATTCCAACTTTCCTCCAGCTGCCGGCCTTTTCAACCAGCGGGGCCATGCCCACCACCTACCAGTACTAGAGCCCCACTTACTCACCCAGCAGGCTCAGTTTTCCCCTCCTTTGACTGCCTTCTCTGCCTGGAGCACAGAGCCCATGCCCAGTCCGCAAGGACACTTTGGGAATGGACCCAACTGTCCCCTCAGATGGGGCCCCAGCAGCACCAGCACTAGGCCTGGCCCAGTCACACAGCAGTGTTGCCTTTGCAGGCCTGGTTCCCCACTGGCCTGAGTTTCACAGCCACCCTAGATTAAAGACCACAGCTTCCTTCCTACATGCACAGGGGTGTCCAACGGCCACCAGGTTGGGGTCCCAGGCCTCCTGTACCCAAACCCCACTGTATGCCCACCCTAACCAAGGTCTTGCTGGCAGAAGGGTCTATGCCCAGGGGTGAGGAGAATTTTTGTGGTGGGTGGGCAGCTGGGTCCTACCCCTCTGCTCACCTGCTCCAGAGGGGGCCTCCTAGTTCCCCTTCCACACCTCCCCTGAGCTTCAGGCCCATTCAACACTGGTCAGTAACAAGCAGCCCCCTCCCCTCACACCACCTCCCCATTCACAGAGCTATGCGCCCCTCACCTGCATCAGCCGCACCTCTAGGTCTGAAGGGAGGAAGCCCCAAGATCCGCCCCTAGGCCTGGAGCCCCAGGCTGCCCGGCGGGCTTAACCCCTTCAGTGCCAACCCCACCCACTATGGGCGTGGCGAGGCTCCGAGTGCTCAGAAAGGGGCTGCCCCGTGTCACCCGTGCCTTGGTTTCCCCCTCCCCCTTAGTGGGACACAGGCCGTGGAGCTTTTGGGGATGGGGCTTCGAAATCTTGACTTGTGGGTAGGCGTGGCTCGGCATGCTCTGGGTGGGAACGACCGACGCAGGGAGGGCGTGCAAGGTTGCATGGCCACGTGGGGACCGCACACGCGGGGAGGACGCACAGACAGCGCGTGGGGAGGGGGTGGTACTGACATGTTGACGCCGGTCTCTGGGAAGTTCTGCGTCCTCGCTCCACCCGGCTCGGTATCTCTCTCTGTTTCTGGCTCGGACTCTTCAGTCAGCTAGCGCCGGCCTCCAGCGGTGTGGCGGACGCACTGCAGCGGTCGCGGCCGCCGGCGTACCACCCGGTCCTAAATCTACCCGGGCGGCCAGGCCCCGCCCCGGTTCGCGCGCGCCGCCGCTTAGGCCCCGCCCCTGGTTCTGCGCGTCACAAGACTGACCGGGCGCAGACTCAGTTTCTGCCTCTCCAGCTCCGATTGAGCCAGCTCGCTTGTGCGGCCAGCTTCGCCTCCCCACTACCCAGCCCCGTACCGGTCTCGCCGGTGGCTCGGGTCCCGCCTCTACGCGGCTCCGCGGAGGCCCCGCCCCGGCCCAACGTGTCGCGGCTTCTGCCAGACGCAAACCGCTCCTCCCGCCAGTCCGCCTCCGCCTAGTCCCGCCCAGGCTCAGACAGCCTTGTTTCTGCTCCCGCCGGCCTCCGGCACCGGTGCTCTCTGGAAACGGTCAGATCACGTGGAGCTCCCTCCTGAAACTGGGCCCCACCCTGGGAAGCAGCCGCCCTCAGACATCCGACCTGGGTAGGAGAGAGGATCCTTTCCTGTGCCCTCTGGATACCAGGGCCTGGACATTTTAGGCAGTCAATAAACAAACAGCTAAGTAAATCATGACTGCTTTATTTGCTGGGTGGGTGCCTGCCAGCGGATTCAGGGGTCGTGCAGGGCTGGTTATTATCAACACCCAGTAGGAGCGCAAGGGCTCTACATCTGGAGCCAGCAGCCTGGGTTTGAATCTCAGCTTCTCCCTTTTCTTGTGCAACCTTGGGTAAAGTGCTTACTCTCCCTGTGAGTGCCTCAGTTTCCTCATATAGCCTCGTGAGGACTGAGTGAGTTAGTCCACTTAAAATGCCTAGCACAGGGCTTGGCAAAGAGTAGGCGCTCAGTGAATGTCGGCTGTTGTGATTGTCGTAGTCAAAGTGAGTCAGAGTGGTTCAATGAATCTGGAGGAATTGTCTGTCACCCTGTCAAGTAGATGCATGTGGACTTGGAGTGGATGGTGTCTGCCGGTGGTCCTAACTCCTTATGCAACTGTCTGGGTCTATAAGCATGCATGTGTATGCAGGGCATATGCCCACAACGATGGCTGAGTGTACTGCTGACTGTGACCAGGACTTGTATGACTGTGCCTGTATTTAAGAAAGCTGTGGGCTGGGTGTGGTGGCTCACACCTGTAATCCTAGCACTCTAGGAGGCTGAGGCAGGTGGATCCTTTCAGCTCAGGAGTTTGAGACCAGCCTGAGCAGGAGCGAGATCCTGTCTCTACTAAAAAAAATAGAAAGAAATTAGCTGGACAACTAAAAAAAATTATGTAAAAAAAATTAGCTGATCATGGTGGCGCGAGCCTGTAGTTCCAGCTACTCGGGAGGCTGAGGCAGGAGAATCACTTGAGCCCAGGAGTTTGAGGTTGCTGTGAGCTAGGCTGACGCCACAGCATCCTAGCCTGGGCAACAGAGTGAGACTCTATCTCAAAAAAAAAAAGAAAAAAAAAGAAAGAAAGAAAAGAAAGAAAGAAAGAAAGCTGTGGCAAGGCCCAAAGTGCATTTAGTGCTTGATGTGTGCAACCCAGTGTGTGGCCAATCACCACATGCTCTGCTGCTCACACCATGCTCCCCGCCAGCCACTGTAGCAGTGACATTTGAACTCCATAGCCATCTGTGCCCGATCCTCAAGTGAAAGGGCACCCTGCAGGGTCAGGGGTCCACCACCAGGCGTGAGCTGGATGGAGAAACTGGCAGGGTTGAGCATGAGGAGGGCCTCAGGGTGGCTGGGGCGACGGGCACAGCGGCCATGGCCGGAACACAGAGCTTGACTGCAGAGACGAGCCCCACTGGTCACATTCAGGATGAAGGGTCCCAGTGTGGTGTCTATGTACTCCTTGATGGCCTGGCACGATTCCTGGGTGGGAGGGGAATGTCAGAGACACCACAGCCATGCATAGACTCACCTAGGGCATTGAGGCACTCACCTGCTGGCCAGTCAGGACTTGCAGGTAGAAAGGGTGAGCTGGAGTCCCCCCAGTCAGCTTGATGGCCCCCCGCCCCCACCCTCACCTCAGGCCTAAGCTTACCTTGGTTCTTGTATTTTCCCAGCTCACCCAGAGCACCACTCCTGCTGCCCCCTGGGCCGCACTCTCCCCCAGGCTGTGCTCCAGCTCCTCCTGGGAAGGAGAAAGCACAGTTCTGTGAGGCCTCCTTCCACCCCTTGCTGCAGATTGCTGTTATATCATTGAATGGGATAAATAATTTGTAACTTTCACCTGGGGCTGCTCTGGCCCTGGTGGCCAGAAGGCAAGCTTGTCTTTCCTCCCTCTAGCCTATGGGGAACAGCATCTTTTTTTTTTTTAGAGACAGAGTCCTCTGTTGCCCAGGCTCAAGCTTCTGGCCTCAAGCACTCCTCCTGCCTTAGCCTCCCAAAGTGCTGGGATTACAGGTGTGAGCCACTGCACCCAGCCTACATCTTTCTCATAAATGCTGAATTCCCTGTGCCTAGCACAGAACTTGGCACAAAGTAGACGCTCAATGTGCAAATGAATGGATGAAAGTGTCCCAAGTCTAAAGGGTCCCAAGGCTGTGGTGGCCTCAGCTGCTGGACCTAATACCTGACAAGGCATGCTGATGAGGGGGGCAGGGTCACAGAAGAAGACTCACCAGGGGCAGAAAGCGGTTCGTCATCTCATAGAAGATCTGAGCATAGGGTAGCACTGGCAGATTGGGATCCCTGGCAGCCACAGCCACACGGAATGCCTCACCAACACGGTGTCGCACATACATCTGTGCCTTCCCTGTGCCCTCCAGTGCTGCAGGCACGTAGATGCTAGGATAGAGGGCATAGCTGTGGCGCCACAGCCACTCTAGCTGGTCGTTCTCATCACGGATGCCTGGTGGGCACTGGCCGGTGTAGTTGGGGCTTGAAAAGTCATTGTTGTAGCAGTCAGGGAAGTTATAGAAGCCCCAGAGGCCAAGAGGACGAAGTGCCCACCCCAACTGGAGGGTGCCTGCCATCCAGGCCTGCGCAGCCCTCTGGAACTGCTCCTGGGCTGCCTTCTCCACCCAAGAAGCTGGCCAATCAGGGTGCTGCACCTGTACCAGTGTCTCTGAGCGCTGCCTGTAAATGTCTTTGGTGTCCCAGTTGAAGGCCCAGCGTGGGCGCCATGCCTCCCAGTCGATGACTGCCAGCCCCGAGAAGTCAGGTGCAGGCATGGCAGCCAGGATGTCCTGGAATGTGCGGGCCAGGTGGGCATCCAGGCTGGCATTCTGGGGCAGGCCACCAAACACAGGTTCTCCAGCAGGCGTGTAGTAGGGGTAGGTGCCCAGCTGGGAGCTGTAGAAAAGTGTCATGTCAGGGCCATGGAAGGTCTGCCCTGGGTTGACTAGCACATCGAAGACACTGATGTCCACATCCACGCCATGCTTCAGGCACGACTGGGTGTTTGCATTCCAGATGGTGGTGAAGGGCTGGTTGGGTACCACAGGGCCCCTGGAGCCTTGGGCCATGACGAGTGATGTCAGGAAGAGGTCGCAGATACAAAGCAGCTGGGCTGCCATGGTATGGAGCCGGTCTAGGGAAACCTGGCCAGGGAGGCAGAGTTGAGAGCAGGCCATGAACTCGTTGATCCTTGCTCTTTAATCACCCCTGCTCTGGTTTCAGTTAAATATTGACCTGGGGTGGGTGAGGGATGCAACGGGCAGAGGAGACACATGGAGGGGAGCATGGCCACTGGAGGGTATATCTGAGCTGCCTGGCCTCTGCTGTCTGCTTCCCACAAGCCTTGCATTGGGGCCTAAATTTGCCCAGCCCTCTTCCCTAAGGGCCACTGAAGCCATGACGTCTGTTCTGGGAAGAGTGGCTGAGAGCCAGGCCCTCAGCTCACAGGCTGGCCTAAATGACAGGGGAGCCCTTCCTCTCTCTTCCACCAGAAATCCTGGTCAGCCATTTGAGGAAGGGATGTTCAGTGACTAAGAACAGGTCAGCCCAGCCCTCTTGTACACCCACAAGTCTACCCACTTGTCCCTGCTGACCTCAAGGCTGAAGGGCCTCATCTTCCAGGCTTCCTGACCCCAGGGTGGGGGCCTAGGCAGGGCCCGGCTGGATTCCGGTCCTCAACTCTGACCCCAGCTGCGCCAGAGACTGTTGGAGGAAGAAGCTGCTGCTGGAAACTCTGAACTTTTGTAGGGGTCACCCCACCCAGTCGAGGGGCGGGCCGAGGGGCGGGCCCTGGATTGGGAGGCCAGAACAGGCAGCAAGCCTACCTCTGAATCGCCCCCCAGCAAAGGGACATTGGTGGGTGGTAAGGGTGGGCCAGCAGCAGCCTCTCCCACTCAGCACTAAGGCAGGGCTTTGTGGCTTTACTGGGGCTGGAGGGGGTGGTAGATCCAGCTGGGCAGGCCTGTTTGTGGTACTGGAGTCTGGGGTGCCTCAGGACTGTGTACTCAAGGGAGTGTCCTTTCCCCACACGACCGTATTATGACATTGGTGGGCCCTAGGTACTTTTGCCTTTGGGGACCCCTTCCTTCTTAAAGGAAATATATATATATATTTTTGAGACAGGCCTTGCCCCCAGGCCTGCTCCTGCAGGGCCGGTCTGGCTGGATTGGTATGAGTAGTGTGTGTGTATGCCTGGGGGTCTGTCCGGCTTGATGGCCCAGCCCTGCCTGCTCTCTGGCTGTGCATGCCTCAGGCATCTCAGCCACCTCACTCCCCATAACCTCACCCCTACTCCTTACCCACCTTCAGAACCCACACGATAGTTCTGGCACATTCCCTAGGGTCCTGGGGAAAGTAGTGTGAGGTGGACATAGGTTTGTATGGAGGGGTCACAGCTAGGTGGGTACAGGTCACAGATGTGCAGGAGAGGTCACAGTTATGGAAGAGTCACAGATGTTTGGAGAAAGTAACATCTGTGTGGGGTCACACACGGGGAGAGCACAGCTTTGCACATAGTGGGGTTCAGGTGTATAGGAGTCACAGCTAGGTGGGAAAGGTCACAGCTGTGTGGGTCTGGATCGCCCGTGTGTTGGGAGGTTACAGGTGTGCGTGGGGTAGCTCACAGGTGTGCATGGGTCACATCTGTGTGGGGAGGTCACAGGTGTGGGAGGTCACAGGTGTGGGGGAGACAGGTCACAACTCCTTCCTTGCTCCCCCTCTGCTGAGCTCTACAACCTTATGGCCTTGTTGGCCAACACTGAATCTTCTCTCCAGCCTGGCCTCTCCTCACCATGGCAACTACAGCCCCTCCACTTCCAAGTCCATCTCCTCCTCCACTGTGTGAATTGACCACATCACCTTCCAGGTGCTGCCACCTCACCCTCTTCTCCATTCTTTGCTATCACCAGCCAGAGGGACAGAGGAGGGATCTCTCTGCAATCTGAGTTGACATCACTTTGGCCAGGCTTGTTTCTCCAGGCTCTGCTTCCCTAAACACATCGCCTTGCCTCCGCCTGGCATCTGACTTGGTCTGTGCATCTAGTGCACATCTCCCTCAACTCTGTCATCCCCACAAGGACAGGGGTGTTTGTTGGTGTGGTTCCCCAGCACCCACCCCTGTGCTGGCACGTGTGTGTGGTTAGTGTGTTTACTGAACCGGTGAAAGTCACCACCATGAGGCAAAGACAGGCCTGGTGCCAGTCTGGGGGCTGCCCCTCCTGCCTCTGCCTGTAGCAGCCCCCAAACCACACCCTAGCCCCAAACTCCACATACCAGCTTCCTCTGGCCTTTGCCCAGGCTTTGTTCCTGAGCATCAAGCTGCCCCCTCACCTTTCAAAACTCAATGTAGAAAGCACCTCCTCCAGGACATCTGCCCTCATCATTCAATTGTTTCTTGAGTCTGTCTCCCCAGAGCCAGAGTTTCCTGAAGGCAGGGCTGTGTGGGTGAGTCATCACTGTCAGGGACACCCAGGGTATGGGTCTGGTGGCCGAAGGAAGGGGCCTAGTTAACTCCCATCAGAGGCAGTGGGCTGACTACTCCAGCTGCTCCTTCTCTCCTCTGGGTTAGCCAGGGACTAGCCATGTTCTCCCCATGGCCAGGACAAAGCTGACCTTTGAGGATGCCCCTGCTCCCAGAATGCCTCCCCCAGCCTCATCATGCATCGCTATAGAGTGACAGGGACTGAACCTCAGGATTCAGATTCCAATCCCCTGCCCACCTCCCCACCACCAGACTGAAGGGAGGGCTGTGACATTGATGAGGGGAGGTATACGTGGAGTCTACTGCCCTTTGGAGCAGGGAGCAGAGAAGGTCAAACATCCACTTTCCCCTTGCTCCCTGGGCTGGTGAGGCAAGGAGGCTGTACTGGTCCAGCTGGAGGTACAGAGGCAAGTGGTAGAAGCAGATGAGCACAGTCCCTCATGCCAGGTTGGGCCCAACTCCCTTCTAATCAATATGGAGAAAGCAAGGTCCTTGGTGTTAGGATGGTACGTGGATCCCTCCACTCCCAGTGGCAGGGCCCCATGAATACATCTTACAGATTGCAAGTCCCTTGCAGAGGGTTTCACAGAGAGAGAGCTGAACTCAAACCTCATGGAAGATCCTGGAATCACATGCCCTGGCCAAGATGCAGAAAGTCCAAGCACAGCAGCAGTTGTTTTATATTTAATTTACAAAAGAGACCCCAAAATAATAATAATAAACTATCCAGGGGCAGGGGAGTAGGGTCAGGCTCTCCCCAGCCCAGCTGTATCCTCCTTCCCCTCTGGCAAGGAGAGAAGGGACCTCCCAGGAGACTTCCCCTCCCCCTTAGAACAGGGGGGTGAGAGCTGATATAGAGGTCCTGCTGGGCATCCCAGGGGCTCTGCCCCGAGTGGACTAGTTTGTCCACCCCCTACAGGCTCCTACATGCCCAGGAGAGCCCTTGTGACAGAGGCCAGCTTGCTAGGCAGCCAGGCAAGAGACCCCTACAAGGTCCAGGTAAAGGCCAGGGCTGCCAAAGCCAGCAGGCTGGCGAGGTGGGATCCAGCCCAGGCCCCGCTGGCACCTCCAGCTGCCCGCCTACGGTCCCACTGGCATTGCTCACCACCCCAGCCCAAGTAGCACTGGCAACGAAAGTGTGTCTGCAGGTGATCAAGGTCGGCCCAGCTGAGCTCCCCCACAGGTCGCAGCTGGGGCTCACCAGGTGTGTGTCCAGGCACTAGGCGGAAGCTGTTGGCACTGAGGTGCAGGAAGGTATTGGTGTTGGGGTTGCGGCGCACACAGCGCCCATGGCCGTGGCACTGGGCCCAGCTGCAATACTGGGTGGCCCAGGATACATTGACCATGTAGGGGACCAGCAGCCGTGTCAGGTAGTCCTTGAGGTACTGGCAGGTCTCCTGGGGACAGAAGCCAGGGATCACAGGTCAGGGTCAGCTGCGTCAGCCCATAGGCCCATTTGGAAATTCTGTGTCCCCACTGTGGTGGCTGTACCTTTTTAACAGGGCACACATTTGTACACTCAAGTGAACCCTCACAGTCTCTGCTCCTGCTGAGAAGGGGGTGGCGGCAGAGACCAGAGCCCAGATGGGCAGATGGGGAAGGGTGGAACTCAACAGCTGTTCAAGACAGCATTTCCTTTTTCCTGGGAGCAGGGTGGGGTGCCCTCCTTTTCTCTTGGAACCAGTGACGCCCCGGGTGAGAGATAGACAAAGGGGCCAGACTAGGCTTGCCCACCAGACACTGGTAGCCAAAGGCCCAAATTCTCTGCCTGTCCCTGTAGACTCAGTGCAGGTTGGGTGGGTCTTACTTACCGTGCTTGTGGTATACCCTGCATCACCCCAGAGGATGACACCAGCTGCACCGAGGGCTGCGCTCTCACCAATGGTAGAGATGAGGTCCATCTGTGTGGGATGGGATGGTCAAAGGGAAGACTGAGACCTCAAGGTGAGAGAACAGACAGGGCCGGCACCTGACACCCCAGCCTGATCCCCCCTGCTTTTCATCTCCAGATAGAGGATCTGTCTGTTTCACCTTCTCCTTAAGTGTTTAAGACCATTTCCACTGCCACTGTGGGCCTCAGTTTTCCAAGCCAAGGGCACACTTGAGCCTAGGGCATGTATCTGTCAGGATAGACTCCAAAGTCAGAATGCGGGGACCAAATCTCTGCTCTGCCTGGATTTGCTGGGAAGCTTTGAGCAAACTTTTTTTTTTTTTTGAGACACAGTCTCAATGTGTTGCTTAGGCTAGAGTGCCGTGGCGTCAGCCTAGCTCATAGCAACCTCAAACTCCTGGGC
Organism: Cheirogaleus major; assembly: GCA_963574435.1. Taxonomy (NCBI): domain Eukaryota; kingdom Metazoa; phylum Chordata; class Mammalia; order Primates; family Cheirogaleidae; genus Cheirogaleus; species Cheirogaleus major. The sequence continues at coordinate 14,422 of CAUYPO010050573.1, read as the reverse complement.
TCAAGCAATCCTTGTCTCAGCCTCTCAAGTAGCTGGGATTACAGGCATGTGCCACCATGCCCGGCTTATTTTTTCTATATATATATTTTTTAGTTGGCCAATTAATTTATTTCTATTTTTAGTAGAGACAGGGTCTCGCTCTTGCTCAGGCTGGTTTCGAACTCCTGACCTTGAGTGATCCGCCTGCCTCGGCCTCCCAGAGTGCTAAGGTTACAGGCGTGAGCCACCGCACCTGGCCATGAGCAAACATTTTAGCATCTCTGTGCCTCAATTTTCTTATCTGAAAAATGGGGGTAATCATGTCACCCTTTCACAAGGTTATAGAGAGAATGATTTGAGGGGATGTGGAGTACTCAATAAACTATGAGGCTGTAGGTCCCTGGTAACGTGAACATGCAGTGGTTCCTCAAAGAATGAGGACAAAGGCAGGGCCCTGGAAGGCACATACCTCACTAAGCCCAGTGAGCCTGCGGCTATAGGTGGGCCTCGTGAAGACGTAGACTGGGAGTGCATGATTGGCATGGTGGGTGTGAGCCACGCGAAGGGCCTCCTGAACACGGAAGCTGACAAAGTTGCGGCCGTGGGCAGAGGAAGCCAGTGTCTCCTCTAGGTAGACAGACGGGAAGAGGGCTGTGCTCTCCGCCCATAGCCAGGCCAGCTGGTCATTGCGGGCCACCTCAACATCAGGGCAGCGGCCCGTGTAGCTCTCCCAGTTCTGCACATAATCATGATTGTAGCAGTCAGGAAAGAGGTAGAAGCCCCAGAGGTGCTGGGGGCGAACTGCTTTGACATAGCGTAGTGTCTCCAGCATGAACTGCCGTGCAGCGAACTCAAACTCATATTGTGCCTGCTTGACTACTCGGTCTGATGGCCAGTCAGGGTGGCGACTGGCTACCAGTTGGCGTGATGACCGGCGGTACACATCCTTGTCTTGCCAGTTACGCACCCACACAGGCCGCCAGTCCTCCCAGTCAATGACCGCCAGCCCCGCAGGCTCCTGTGTCCGAATGTAGTGCTCTACACGTCTCTTCAGCATCTTCAGGTGCGCCCAGAGACTGCCATTCTGTGGCACACCACCATGCACAGACCTCCCAGCTGAATCGAAGCGTGGATACAGGCCTAGACGGTCGCGGTAGAAGATGGTGATATTCTGGTTCACAAAACCCTCATTAGGTGAGGCCTGCACATCAAAGGCAGTCAGGTCCAGTGGCACCTTGAGGCGTGGGCCACAGTCCTGTGTGGGCACATCCCACGCTACCACAAAGGGCCGGCCTGTGAAGATGGGTGGCGCTGTGGGCTTGAGCTCCATGGCCCATGCCACCGCCAGCACCAGGGCCAGTATAGCAGTGGGGCCTGGGCCTGCCCACATGCTGGGGGTTGCAGAAGTGTCACCTGCCTGGCACCAGCTCAGGAACTAGAAAAAGGATGGGAAAGAACAAGTCAATCTAGAGAATCCTGGAGTTGCCCACCTCAAGCCCATCTATGCTCCCAGAGCCCATGCCGTGTGGGGCATGGTACCCATGGCTATTCAGAACACACCGCTTTCTCGCTGTAATAGGTTTGCAAGACCACAGGCCACTGAAGGGCAGGCGAGACACACTGGGGAAATGCTGCCGGGAGCATAGGGCTCCTTCCTGAAGCAGTTAACCTAACCTCTGTTAGGTCTGTGACCCTCTGAGAATTGGATAAATTGGGCTATGTACCCATTGCCAGAGCCACAAACATGCCATCCAGTACATGGTTTCAGACAGCCTGAATCCCTGAGGCCCACCCTGTACCCCCTGAAGAACCCTTGATCCTGAGAAACGATAGAGCATTTGGGTAAGGCAGGACACAGCTCATGAAGAGGCCAAGAAGCTAGAAGGAACACAGCCATGGGACTAGTATCTGTATAACACTCGCCCGGCAGAAGAGGGAGGCTGTCAGGACTTTGTCTTGAGCGCTGACACTCTCCCAGGTTTGGTGTCCCTCTCGAGGACAAAGAGGCAGCAGACCTCCCACAGCGGCGCCAGCAGACCTGCCCTTCCCTCCACCGCCATCGAGAATGCGCGCGCCCACCCCCGCCAGCCGGCCGGTCGGGGATAAAAAGCACTCCTCCTGGCCTTTGTGCGGGACCCCGCCCCCGCCCCGCACGTGGGGCCCGAGCCGGGCCGGGTGGGGGTGGGGTTCCTGGGCCACCTCTTTGGAGCACCCCTGGGGATTCAGAGCCCAGCCCCAGGGGAGAGAGCCTCCAGGCCTGCACCGCCCGCCCTCACCTCGTGCGGGGCGCCACCCGGAACCGCGCCAGGGCCACCGCCATCCCGGACCCAGCCCAGCCCGCTCCTGCCGTTCACCCAGGCACTGCCCCGGCTGGGCGCCTCTGCTGGCTCCGCCCCCAGACCCGCGGGCCCTTTAAGAATCCTGAGCGGAGGTGGACCCGGGACAGGACTTGCGGCCGGGGCGGGAAGGTGTGCCTGCCTTTCTCGCCGCCAGTGCCGCGTTTCGAGCTCGAGGATCCCCAGATCCTCTGCGGAGGAACTTGGCCACCCATCTGGAGCCATGAGGCCCCTCCGAACAGGGCTTCCTGCTGGAGTCTCAGCGGCTAGCGCCAATCAGCCTGAGATCTTCCCCCCACGGCCCGAGGCCGGTGGTGCAGTCCGCCTTGTTCCGCGGCGTCGCCAGCCTCTTAAAGGGACAGCTTGGGCTACCGGGCAGTGGGGGCGGGGAGGGACTAAAGGAGGTGGGTGTTCCTCCGCTTGGCCATAAGGAGGTGCTGTGGGACTCCGAGGCCTTGGATCTGGCTTGGCACCCCGAATGTAGACTCTAGTCTTGGGGCTCCTTTGTGTGGAAAAAGGGACTTTGACCTGAGGCGATCCCAGGCTTCCCCGGACAGTAATCCCTTGACACCTACGAATTTGGGTTCCCCTCTTCTGGTCCGCGGCCTGAAGGGAAGCCCCGCCCCCTGCCCGGCTAGGGGGAAGGGACCAAGCACCGCCTCTTAGCCCTCCCGGGGCCCGGCCCGGGCAGTGGTTGTCCTGGCAACTCAGGCTGTGGGTTGCGGCTTGGCCCGCAAGGCTGAAGGCAGGGAAGCTCAGCGGAGCCTGGGGGGTTGGCGCCCCCCTTTCCCCGACCTGCATCAGGGGCGGGCCAATCCCTGGGATCCTGTCTTCTGCCCACCCTCTGAGGGGCCTTTGGGAGCCCCCAGGGATCCTTCTCAGCTGCAAGGAGGCCACCACCCTTGCCGAAGTTTCTGGCAGAACCTAGGAGAAAGTCAGAAGGAGGAGCTCCCCAGGCTTCCATCCCATATCTTGAGCCCTTTCGTCCCGCAAGCCCCTTCTGGTGGGGAGCAGGCTTGTAGCTGGACCCTGGCGAGCCCTCCTCACTCTTCTTAGATCCACTCCCTCCGGTGCAGGACTCAGCTCCCCAAAGGGCCCGCGTCTGCACCGCTAGCGCCTTCCCTGCTCTGGCGCCTGGAAGGAGAGGGAGGGTGCGCTGCTGTAAGCTCTGCTATGGGGGTGCAGACCAGCCGTCTGCGCTGGGCTCACCTGTGTGGGAGTTGTAGACCGGCGGACTCCCTCCTTCCCGGGGTTAGCCTCTTCAGCCAGGCTACTTGCGCCAGCTGCTGCCCGTGGGGCAGCCCGCCGAGGACTTGATAAACCCCATTCCCTCCCAGCCGCTCCCGCCTCCCATCCCAGCCCTTTCTCCTCACTTCCTGCTGCCCCTCAGAGAGGAAAGGGCTAGGAACAGGAGCGGGGGAGGAGATGGCCTTGACCCTGTTTCCCTCCGGTATGCCCTGCTGGCTGGCTGCCCTCTTTACCCTCTCCCCCCCCCCCACCTCCCAGTAAGATCTGGCTCCACCAGCTGCGCCAGGTGACAGGAAGGCTATCGGCCCAGGCTCAGATGCCTGTCTCCCCCACTCCTACAGTTTCCATAACACTGGGGAACGTCTTTGTCCCTACCTTCCATTGGGGTTGGAGCCCATCCTGGATAACAGTAGGCTCTGAGAGGGGCCCAGGTGGCAGTGCTTTGGGGAATCAAATTACTTGGGGGGGTTTCAGCTGATGGTCCCCCACAGCAGGTGCCAAAGAAGGGAACCAGCCCCTGAGGGAGGAGGGTTAGAGGGACTTCCAGGAACTGAATCAATTTTTTTCCACTGAGAGAAGCATCCCATGTGACAGAGAGGACAGTATGTTGATAAGTGTGACTGTGGGATGGGGGGAGGTGAGACAGGGGCTGAGAGAGTTCTGCAGACTGCTTTCCTGCTGGAGGACATTCCTGATTAGATTTCAGAGTCCACTGTACAGAGTAGGGGGCTCCTTACAACACGGGTGGGGAAAGGGGTGTGTTCCTGTGGGAGGGAGTGCTAATAACTTGACTGGCCCCAGGGAAGATTTTAGTAGCCTTCCAGCAGACCTCTCTAGAGGTGTGGACAAATCTGCCTACCCTGAAAACCCCACTCACCTCCCCAATGCCTAAGGGCCTCTCTCCTAACAGAAGGCTGTGTGGTGGGCTGGGGAAGATGGGTACATACCCTGGAGTCTGGCCCTAAGGACCAAGGAGTCTAGGACAGGGCAGGGGAAGGTGCAGTGTCCCTCCTTATACTACTATGCTTGCTTCACAAGGGCCAGAGGCTTTAGAAGCTCCAAGGGTGGGGACTCCAGGGGAAACAAAGGCCAGGCCAGACTGTCCCAGGGCAGGGACACTTCCTCTGGCAGCCAACAGGAAGGAAGTGAACACAGCCCAGTGGGAGGGAGTGAGGAAGTACTGCCCTGACCCCCATTGTTTCCAGCTTTGGGGTCAACTGGGCAGGCCCAACACAGGGAGTTCCCCTAGGCTGGGACAGAGGTGGTGTGATAGGATGCTATCTGGTATGGGAGAGTCCCAGGCCTTGAACAACCAGCAGGGGGGACAGTGGAAGATGATGGGGCCTTATTCCTGGCATCTCATGGGGGGATGGGGAGGTACCCCACAGAACTTCAAGTCCAGGCTGAACAGAGTGATCCTGCTCTGGACTTAGCAAGTTCAAGCTTCGGAAAGACTGGCAGGCCAACTTCCTAGACCCAGAAGCCTGTCCCTGAACTCCCCACTCCCTAACTAGGAATTGGGCTGATGGCCAAAGGCAGAGAATCTGCCTCACAGCACATCCGTGCAGGCAGAATGTCCACAGGGGGCACCGTGCAGGTGAGAAGCCAGGGACAGCAGAGAGCAAAGAGAGTATTTGGGTGTGGGGGGGGAACACTGAGCCTTGTTTGCTGGAACAGAAGCTCTGAGCTTACTCTCTTGTGGTGTCCACAGGCAAGACTCAGAGGAGGCATGTAAGTTGGGCTACAGAGCCTGGCAGTAGGCCAAGGACCTGGTGACACCTATCTGGCTGCTATCCATTAAGGCTGGGCCTTTGAGGTCCATGGGCCTTAGACTGTGACCTTACTTGGGGTCCGTTGGCAATGCAGGGGCTAAGACAGATATTACAGAACCATCTGGGGTCACACTCTCACCTTAGGTAAAGTAGGTGGGGCCAGTCCCTAGTGAAGCATCCCAAGACTTTCTGATTCCAGGGCTTCCCACCAAACTGAACATAATAGACAAGTGAGTGTCTCCCCCATTCTGAGGGGGCTTGCTGTGACCTCAGTGTGAACACACACAGCCACCTGCTGGCCATAGCTGGGATGGCTACAAGCTGGGCTCAGGCTTACCCTTGGTCTTGCTGGCCATGGAAGACCCATCAAAGTCCTGGGCCCAGGCCTACCTATTGAGCCAAGGTGGTAGCCTAGACAAGGGGTGTCACAGCCCTAGAAGATGACACTCTCAGGTGCAGGATCTACAAATAATTTTATTGAAATTGAACAAATAACACAACAGTCTTCCTAGGCTGGGGACCACCTTCCCCAAGCCATTTCCCACACTCTAGAAGCACAGAGCTTGCACAGTATTAAAAGAAAAAAAAAAAAAAAGTCATCTGTATATAGTAATCAGGCTCTGACCAAACATTATCATGGACTAGACTATTTACAAACCTTCACATTTTAAGTATTCCTTTTATGGTTTTTCCCCTCCTTTCTGTCCCTACCCATGAGCTCCAGCACTTCCCCTGACTGATCCTGAAGGGGTGGTGGGATACTCATAGCTATTGGCACCAGCCTTAGGGTATAGTCCCTTACCCCAAGGTGGTGGACAGTCCGTTCCCAACTGGGGGGGGGGGTTGTTGGTGCAAGGCATGGGGGATTAGACAGAATAGGTAGGTTGGAGTAACTCCCCATAGGAACAAGCATCCACAGCCCGTCTGACCCCTGTTTGTACCCTCTCAACTGGGCGGAGGGGGCATCAACTAGATGTAGTGGGGATCAGCCTACTAGCCCTGTGTGGAGGGAGAAGCCTTCCACAGCAGTCTCCACTTCTATCAACAGCCAGCCAACTGTCTATCCATCTGAGAGTGGGAACAAATGGCAAGTAAGTGGGAAGAATCAGGCTGGCACTGCTCTCAGCCTCTGTCCAACACAGGAGGAATCGAGGTAGCAAACGGCTGAAATGCTCTGACTAGGGGATAAAAGAGAAGTGAAAGAAAGACGTTTCCATTTATGTACAGCCCCCACAGCCCAGGGGCTGGAAGAAGGCAGACCTTGCTTATAAAGTGCTGTAGCCTCTGGCAGGACTGGACCCCAGACAGGCTTGGAAGAAAGCAGGCCAGGCAAAGAACCAGGAACCAGGCATTCCTGATGGGTATATGCCCTGCCATGCTTCTTGCAGGGGTGGCTGGGGAGAGTGGGCTGCTAAGTCTGCCATTAGCCTTTGCCAGACACTAACCACCTCTTGTCCACACAGAAACCAACATCCAACCAGTATCACGGGACTGACCCCGCTCACAGCTGAAGGTTCTGGGCCAACGGAGTTTATTCTGGGTTGTGGCCCCAGTCTGGGCTCCTCAATGGAAGCCACACCTTGAGCCTGGGGGTTTCTTGCTGGGGCAGGGGGTGCTTGTGTCTGCCACCTCCCAGGCTCACACCTCATAGAGGATCACAGGGAAATCCACGTGGATGCGGGGGGGATCCAGCTTCACGATGCCCTGCCATGGAAACAGAGGCTAGTGAAGGTCAGCTCAGGGCCTCTACTCCAGGAAGCCTTCCTGTTCCTCCCAGCTCCTCCCGCAAGATCCCCCACCATGACAATAGATCCCATCTGGGTCTACCTCCGCACACTTGATATAGGCTCTGTGACCACTGCCCAGCCCCTCACCTGAGGAATCAGATTCTTATGCACCCGCCTCAGCTTGGCCCGCTTCTGCCCGTTCTTGGTGACGATTGTCTCCTCATAGAACTCGTGAGCCAGATCCCCATCCTCGTCATAGAACATGGAGCTGTGTAGAGGGAGAGGGGAACAGGCTGGGCTGGAGCCCCATACCTGGTCATGGCAAATGCCACAGACCACAGGGAAGTGTGCCCAACCCCAAGTGGGGAGAAACAATCTTGGTTGGAAGAAGAAAGGATAATATGTCTGGAGAATCCTTTGCCTGGGGTTTGAGGTCTACTAAAAGAAGTGGGTGTGGGTAGTGGGGTAATGGCAAATGCTACTATGTCAGATGCCTAAGGAGAGAGGCCACACCAGAGCACACTCCCCAGGCAACCAAGGCCAGGTCTCATCACTGGTTTGTTCAGCATGAGCAGCCATTTCAGTATCAGGCCCTTGCCTTCACCCAGGACTTCTAGAGTAGACAGGGTGGTGGCCTGGGTATGCTGTATGTTGGTCTTACTCCAGAAGACACTGCTGGCCCCACTTCCAAAGACTGAAATAGCAAATGCCTCTGCTGGGAAAGAGCCTAAAGGGAGGCAGGCTGTATTCCCTCCAAGTGGCTGGTGCAGACAAATTGCCACTGTTGGGTCTCCCTGGTATCTACAGCCAAATCTCCAGCATGGAGAATGCCATCCCCAGAAGCCCACTAAGGCCAGGTTAATCTGGTACTCTTGTCTAGGCCCCTGGGGTAAGAAGGGGTGTAGGTCAGCGTTCCAGATCTGGAGAATATAACTAGATGAGGGTCTTTTTCTCACCCTCACCACCAACACTGGGACTCAGCCCTGCTTTCCCAGCCACTAACTACCCTCAGAGGTCCAACTCTACCACTGTCGGTAAGGGAAGCAGCCTAAACAGAGAGTTATTAACCCCTTGGAAGAACTGGGGGAAGGGGATACTAGGAGCCTTCAATTTGCAGGCTGAGCCAGAAGGGATGAAAGGAAGAGATCCTGAGGTGTCATGGAGGCCCTATCTCAGCTTTACCGTGCGGAAGCCTTGCTTAGGGACAAGTCTCAGGCCCACTGTTCCCTTCAGAGTGGCCAGAAAGCCAGAAGTCGACTGCCCGGCTTTCCCTACCCCTTGCACCAATGGGGACCCAAAATACGGGAGTTGTGCTGGCTCGGGAGTAAGGGGGTGCAGCGGTAGAAGCTCCCCGTGGCGCGGGGCGCCTGACCACCCGCTTGCCTTCCCCGGAGCGGAACCCACGCCCTTACCCGCGGCGCGTGAATACGAAGGGGGGCACGGCTCGGCCTCGAGGCCGCACCAAAGCTTGCTCAGCGCCCGCCGCCTCTGAGCTGCCGGCCCCCGCCGCCGAGGCGAAGGGCCACAGGCCCCGAGCTTTGGAGCCGCTGGCGCCCATGTCACGGCCGCCGGCACATGGCTGGCTCCGCTGCCGCTCCGCTCTCACAGCGCAGTCGGCGCAACCATCCCCTAACCCAGCCTCCGCTCACAGGTGCAGCCGCCGCCGCCGCCTTCCGCAGGCTCGGCTGTCTCCACGGAAACCTCACTTCCGCTTCCGCACGCTGCCCCCTCTGATTGGCTGATACGCTCGTCAGTCCTAGAGTCAGGGCCAATGGCCACCCGACGCTGGGCATCCCAGCATGCATTTCGAGACCCCCAAGTACCTGGAGGCCACGCTCTCCTGCTGGGACAGCTCCCACCCTGGAAAGCGGTGCCCTTGTGTCCTCCTGGAATCTTCTGTGTATATGGCGGCTCCGACGTTCTCAACCCCCAGAGTTCAGGCCTAGCGGGCCTACTCAACCATCATTGCCCAAACCAGCATTTCAAGGCCTGACTCAGGCCAGGCCGCAGGGTACCCATCTGCAGGGTACACGCAAAAACTGTGTTTTTGCGATTGCCCCTGTCTCATGTTAAGAAACCAAGCTTAAGGAAAATTAAGGAACTGGCCAAATGTCATATAGCGACACTTAGGACTCAAGAACTTCAAATTCAGTGCTCTTTCCAAACCCACCAGAATGCATGTTTCATGAAAGCAAGAATTGTTAACAGCTATGCCCTCGGTGCCATAAGCAGTGTCTGGTCCACAGTAGCAACTCATTAAGTATTTGGCGAAGGGGTCTTGCCACAGCTTCTCCCAGAGCTTGGTGTGTGTGTTGAGGGAATGGTTTCCCTAAGCTCTAACTGCAGGCTCTTCTTGCCCCCACCACGATCTGAGTGATGACTGAGTACATAACACATATCACATCTTCTTCACAAATTGGTCCCATGGTGACTTTGCAAAGAATCCCCTGTGAGCCTGTCCATCACCCTTGGCAGCCACTAGCATGAGGGGCAACTGTAGCTGTGGGCCCATAATAAAAAGAGTCCAAAAGCAGGAGGATTATTAAATCTTTATTCAGCCAATTTTCTCAGGCCCCAGACCCTAATGATGACTGTACCCCCACCCTTTTCCCCACAGGAGGCATTCGGCTAAGGCCACAAAACATTATGTACATTCACACACATCATGAAAAATATCCAAGGGAGGGACCCTGGCTTTGACTGACCTGGACCAGTACCCACACTCACACAGACCCTGGCCCAGGGACATTCTCCTTGCAGGAGGCATTGAGGCACTGTTGCTGCACTGTGAGCCAGCACTCACTGACCTCAGGGTGCATGAGGAGTCAGAGGGCACTGTAAAGGGAAACCAAGACTCTTCCTTAATGCCTGCCTTATTCTGAGCACCCACCCTTGGCTCTGATAGGGCTACCCTGAGACCCCACCCCAGACCCAAAACATACCTTTCTTTCCCCATAGATGTGGGCCCTGACTCCTGCAAACACTACTTCTGTTTGTAGGGTCTCTAAGATTCTCATATCTGAGAACACAAATTAAGGAGACTTCTGTCTGCTCCATCCCTGCTGGACGCCTGCAGCAGCTTTCCAGGGCAGCCCCAGCCCACCATGACCCAGTACCTGAGGGGCAGAGGGGGTGCAGAGCCATGTTCTGCTACACCCACTGGTGGACACAGGGAGCCAGCTCCTTCGATGTTCTCTGGGCTTGTTACCCAGCAGAGGAGGGCCTCCACGCACACTCATTCCTCAGGCCCCATGGGCCCTGTCACACTCACACGGCACGCTTTTGGCGATGCCTACTCTCCTCCTTCCACCTAGGGGTACAAGAGGTCACCCCAGGGGACACGCATGCAGAGCCTCTTGGATCTTCTGGCGACAATAGGAGTACTTCTGCAGGATCTGGCGGAGGTGCTCCTCCTCCTCCCGCTGCAGGATACGCAGGAAGTTGTGTAATTCAGGCATGCTGAAGGCGTCCCACTGCAAAGGGGACATGGGGGATGCACAGGCTGCATCAGGGATGGCCAAGACAATAGACTCTCCCTCAGACCAGAGAAGACCAGCATGTCATGGTCACACATGCTGGCATTGGGCTTTCTGCTATCAGGCTCTTGCCTGAGTAGTTTGTGCTAGCGTCCTGGACAGCAGCCTGTATAGAAGATAGGCCCTACAAAATAGTCTCCTCACCGAGAGACAACCAAATCAGATGTTCCCCAACTCCTGTGGACAGGTTATGCTCACATTCTGAGTCTAATCCAATTGCACATGCCCAGCATGTTGGAGCCAGAAAGCTTCCAGGTAAAAAAATCTTTTTCTTTTTTGAGACAGAGTCTCACTTTGTTGCCCAGGCTAGAGTGAGTGCCGTGGCGCCAGCCTAGCTCACAGCAACCTCAGTCTCCTGGGCTCAAGCGATCCTACTGCCTCAGCCTCCCGGGTAGCTGGGACTACAGGCATGCGCCACCATGCCCGACTCATTTTTTCTGTATATATTTTTAGTTGGTCAATTAATTTCTTTCTATTTTTAGTAGAGACGGGGTCTCGCTCAGGCTAGTTTCGAACTCCTGACTTTGAGCGATCCACCCGCCTCGGCCTCCCAGAGTGCTGGGATTACAGGTGTGAGCCACCACGCCCAGCCTAGGTAAAAAATCTTAATGCCTAAAGGAGGGCCTCCATGCTGTCATGGGTCCACCTATGGCTTTGATCTGGTCTGGGGTCATCAGGCCATCTGACACACTCCTGACTCTCCAGAGGATTTTTCCATATCAGGAAACAGCAAAGCACCTAGACTTCCTGGCTTCTGGGGACAGGCCCTAGGCTTTGGCATGAGTAGCCTGGAATCCTTCACTTTAGTTACAAAGCCTATACACTCTGGGAGCAGCTTTTCAGGGCTTATCCTCCAGCCCAGTTCCTTCTCCAAGCCTCACTGTAGCTACAGCCCGTCAGCCCTGTCCAGTGACAACTGAGAAACTAAGGAGGACTGTGTACTCACATTCACCTCCCCAGAGTCATTTTCCTTCAGGACGAAGCTCAGGGCCTTCTCACTGGGCCCTGCAAGGAGCCGAAGGCGCAGGGGCTGCTCATCATCTGACAGTTTCCGTAAGTACACTAAGGGCCAGGCAGGGGGGGTGTATGATCAGAGACAGGCCCAGCCACCTCAGCCCCTGCATGCACAGAGGCACACATATAAACCCTCACACAGGGGTGGGGTGGGAAGCCCACCTTGGCCATGACGCTCAGCCCTCTCAAAGAGTGCAAACTTGCGGGGGTCATCTACCACCAAGAACTTGCGCAGCAGGGCCTCAATGACCTCATGTGCCCGTGTTCGTGAAAGCACATGCAGGTGCTTGACAGCATCCTTGGGCAGGTAGAAGGAGGTGCGGTGCCTCACAGTTGTGCCCCGCCGGGCATCCTGCAAGGAGGGTGGCTTCTTGCTGGAGGGCACCGAGACAGGGCGTACCAACTTCAGCTGAACCTTGATGAAGCCTGTGTAGGAGCCATCCTTGTTCTAAAGAGAAAGAGAAACCAAACCATGACTATAGGTTCCAGGCAAGATGAAACAGACTAGGGTACCATTGGTCCATTTGGAGTTAGGTTAGGTATACATAAATTGCTGCTTGGGGCCATCCAAGAATACCTTACCTGTGACCCTCTGAGCATCAGGCACAGAGTTGGGATTCTGCCTCTCCCCCACACCAACTTCCTGAGCAATCAACTCACCAGGCTCATGAAGAGGTTGCTGTTGATCTGGCCATTGTACTCCTTGATCTTCTGCTCAATCTCAGCCTGGGAAAGGTCAGGTGTCTCCCACTCCACAGGCTCGTCCTGAAAGATGGGCCATCATGGACACAGGGCCCTTGAGGAACCAGGGCTTCTCTGAAAAATGGCCTCTGAGGTAGCTCTTAGAAATCAACTGTCTTTGGCCCCCTGTGACTGATGTATATAGCTGCCCAGCAGGTGCATGCCCTGAAGCAGTCTCTGCTCCTGGTTCTGCACACTATGGATGGAGATGGCAAAGTCAGAATCATTTGGCTTTCTCTGCTGCCTGTCTAGGGCCACCTCAGCACTGGATGTAGCCCTAAGGATACCACAGACCAGGGACAACTGAAGGCACATGGCCACAGGCCAGGAAAAGATGAGGGACTCTGAGGAGAGACTCTTGTTTAAAGTAAAACCGTATTTCGATTGCACAGCCTGATCCCAAGACCCTAGTTGGGTTATTAGGGTTTGTCCTAGAGAAGGCAGTCTATTTTTTCACTCTGTGTCAGCACAGGGCCATGACCCACTACAGGGTGGGAGGCGCAGGGACTGGTACACATCAGTAGTTCAGCTACCACTGGGCAGGAGGGGAAGGGTAACCTCTACAATGTCAACATCCCTTGGTGGAGTACTTGGGGCCAGCCTTCCGTGTTTCAGGGATCACTGTGACATGATGTTTAACCTTGACCCAAGCTGCACAAAGGGCAGATTCAGGCCAGGCTCCCATCTGCCAAAGGTGCACAGATAGCTTCCTGTTAGAGCTTGTCTCACAGGTGCCAAGCAGGTGGGCTTCTGCACTTCCCTCTGCTGTCTGGAGAGTAAACCCAAAGATTTTACCTCTATCACTCAGTGCCCACCTCCTTCAGGGACTGGATTCCTACCAGAAGGGTGGAGTGTGGACCAGGACAGCCAGGCTCTTGAACTTTCTTCTCCCAAACTCCCTTGGCCCCACTGCATCAACCTTACTTCCTGTTGACATCAGATAGGCCCTAGTTGGAATGGGAGTGTCTCGGACACAGCTGAGATCACCACTAACCAATGCCTTGTCCCAGAGGAATTCCCACAAGAAGGTTTCCTGTAGAATGATCATGTGCCCAGTTCTAAGCCCAGGACAGCCGGAGTTCTCCCCTATTGCTGCTTTGGAGCCCTCTAAGCTGCTTAAACCATCTGATGGAGATGAATGGGAAAGACAGATGAGAGACCAGGGTGGAGCCCACAGACTTTCAGCAGTATTCTCCTTACCCAGAGTTGCTGCTATTCAGCAGCCAGCAAATACATGGGGCTGAGAACTGAGGCCAGAGCCTTACAGGAAAAAGATACTGGGGGGAGGGTAGGAACTGAAGTTCATTTGCTTCTCCAAGTATCCAAAGGTCTCCTGGATGGAGGAGAGCACTGAGGAGTGAAACCTTGTTGGGAACAATGCTTTTTAGGCCAGTAAGAACAAATGGTGTGGGCCCTGGAAAATGAGGGACCTGGGGGCAAAATGAGAGCTGGAGGCTAGGAATAAAGGGCAGATATTGTTTGTTTAGGCCCAAAGAAAGGGCTTGGGGCCGGGCGCGGTGGCTCACGCCTGTAATCCTAGCACTCTGGGAGGCCGAGGCGGGTGGATCGCTCAAGGTCAGGAGTTCGAAACCAGCCTGAGCAAGAGTGAGACCCCCCACCCCACCCGCCGGTCTCTACTAAAAATAGAAAGAAATTAATTGGCCAACTAAAAATATATAGAAAAAATTAGCCGGGCATGGTGGCGCATGCCTGTAGTCCCAGCTACTCGGGAGGCTGAGGCAGTAGGATAGCTTAAGCCCAGGAGTTTGAGGTTGCTGTGAGCTAGGCTGACGCCATGGCACTCTAGCTGGGGCAACAGAGTGAGACTCTGACTCAAAAAAAAAAAAACACTCTAGCAGGAGCAGGGGCCAGGCCCTACATGGCACAGAGGGCCTGGCCTAGGGCAGGCATCCATCAAGTGAAATGACTGTTGAAACAGTGAATAAATAAAAGGAAGAAAATAATTGGTTTCAAAATGCTTACTTAAATGGAGTCTTTCTGTGGATAAAATCATTTTGCTAATGAACAAGTCAATAATTTCATAATGTTCTTTATAGAGGTCCTTATCC
>CAUYPO010050572.1:0-38378 GCA_963574435.1 Cheirogaleus major | reverse complement strand
CACGCCAACCCTCCCCGCATCTACCCTATTCCCTACTCCACCCATCCATGCATCTACCCAATCAACTACCCCATCCATCCATGCATCTACCCAATCACCCACTCCATCCATCCATGCATCTACCCAATCATCCACCCCATCCATCCATGCATCTACCCAATCACCCACCCCACCCATCCATGCATCTACCCAATCACCCACCCCATCCATCCATGCATCTGTCCAATCATCCATCCTCATTCACCCCTGCATCTATCCAATCACCCACCCAATCATACTTCCACCCAATCATCCACCTATCCATCCCATACATTCATTCATTGTTCAGTGAGCACCAAGCAGGTATCTTCTCCCACTTTCATACCCACTCAGCTTACCAGAGGTGTTGCCTACTCACCCATTCATCTCATCCATCCAGCCACCCACCTACCCCATACACTCATCTATGCTTTGCTAAGTACCTGCCAGGTACCTTCTCCTACCTTTAAATCTGCTCACTTTCTTTGAGGTGGTGCCTGCTCACTGTTTACAGCTGCGGGTTACTCTTTGCATCCTCCCAGCCCCTTGGCTGGTCCCCTGCCAGGTCTGTGGCCTCTCCTCCACCCCGCCCCTCACCATAAGTTATGTGGCTGATGCTCACTCCCTCAGAGAAGGAAGGAAACTAACAGGAAACTGAGTCTGTGTTGGGCACAGCTGCCTCTGTTTCTCATTAAGTAGCTGTCACCAGTCCCTAAGGGACCATCTTGCTTTCCTAAGGAGACACAACTGGCAAGGAGTAGGGTCACAACCAGAAGGCGTATGTGACTATGGACTCAGGATTCCTCCTGCTACCCACTAGCGGGCCTGCGGGAAGCAGCCCCCATGGTGGCGGACCCCGAGAGGTCCTAAGGACAGACTTAGTGTCCAAAGTTCCAGATCCCTCCCTGGTTCCCCCACTGTCCCAGCTAAAGGACTGCTCCTTTCTAAGTCCTCATTTCTCTGTCTGTAAAATGGGATGATGATAACCACCTTACAGAACAAAACGTCGGCTGCTGGTACTTCTGCTGTCCACCTGGGAAGCTCCAAATTCTTCCCCCACCCTCAACAGAGTCTTGCTCTGTCACCCAGGCCAGAGTGCAGCGTCAGTCATCACAGCTCACAGCAACCTCAAACTCCTGGGCTCAAGAGATCACCCTGCCACAGGCTCCTGAGTAGCTGGGACTACAGGTGCTCGCCACCATGCCCGGCTAATTTTTTTCCTGTTGTTGGTAGACATGGGGTTGTGCTCTTGCTCAGGCTGGTCTCGAACTCCTGAGCTCAAGTGATCCTCCCGCCTCAGCTTCCCAGAGTGCTGGGATTCTAAATATGAGCCACCACGCCCAGAATCCAAATTCTGACAACTTTCAAGCCCTGGAGGCCACTCCCTTGTCCTTAAGCCACATCCTCTGTGGTCTCCTGGACCAGAGAAGGGGATGGCTTGCAGTTCTCTCTATAGTACAGCCCCTTTCTCCTCCTGCCCCTCCTCCTGGCGATCTCCTACTCATCCTTCAAAACCCAGGAAGATGTCATAACTCTCCAGGCCCTATATTCTCTCTTGGCTTTCACAGTCTGTCCCTGAACCCACAGGCTGAAGGAAAAGGCCGAGGGGCCCTTGCCACTCATGCCACTTCACAAGTAGAGTCTGGAATGCTCTTTTTAGGAGAAGAATATGGTTTTTCTGCCCAGGTCCAGGGCGATTCTTGGCAAGCTTCTTTTACTAGGAACTACCTAAGACCAAGCATCAGGGGGCCTGGGAAACCCAACCTCAGAAACCACCCACAGTCCATTCCAGGTCACTCACCGTCTGGCTTTGCCATCCCATAATCCAGAACTTCCCAGTGTGACAGAGAGTGGCCTAGGTCAGCACTAATCTGCTCAGACTCAAAAATGCAAATTCTAAGCTGCCCAGCCCCCGCCACCCCACAGGGCCGTGCTGCTCGCTGGAGCCAGAGATAAGGAGAGAGGAGACCCAGCCTAGAGAGCCCTCGGCTAACAGCCACCTGGAGTGTCCCTGCACAGGCGTGACCAGCACTGACAAAGGAAAAGAAAGTTGCTGTGGGCTGCAATTAGGAAACGCACGCCTCTGGCCACCTGCATGCATTTTCTAAGCCCAGTTCTTGGCCTGGACTTCTCGGACTTGAGCAGCTTCGTGCATATTTTGCCTGAACATGCGCACGTGGCTGCAGCGCAGGTGAGGATGACAGGTGCACTTTGCAGGGATGCGAAGGGATGAGAACCCGGGACAGGGCAGCACCCTGAGAACCAGCGGGCGCCGGCCCAGGCTGAACCCTGGAGAGGTGAAGTCCCACGGGGCGGGGTGGGGAGCCCTCAGAACAAGACCAGGGAAATAAAAGCTGCAGGCGCCGGGGCTGCAGGACGCTCCAGGGAGGTCCTCCAGACTGCACGTCCGTGCCCCCCACGTCCACGTACTGAAGCTCCAATCCCCAGTGTGAGGGGAGGTGGAGGTGGGGCCTTTGGGAGGTGATGAGGATGAGGTCACGAGGGTGGGGTGCCCCAACCAGTGCCCTTGTGAGAAGAGACACCGGCGAGCCCCCTCCCCGACGTGAGCACACGGCAAGGCGGCTGCAAACCACGAACAGGACCTTCCCAGCTCCAGGAGGGGAGAAGCGCGTTCCATTGCGTGCGCCACCCAGTGCACAGTGTCTTTGTTACAGCAGCCGGAGCTGACGCGGACAGGAGGAGACATGATTAACGGCCCGCCCTTTCTTCATCCAATACTCACTGCGCGCACGACAGGACTCTCTGGAACGTGCACGCAGCTGGGTACAGCCGGGGGCAGGAGCTTCTCGTAGAGCTGACATCAGCGTCTATCCCACATGCAAGAAGCCAGGAGACCCGGAGGGGCAGCGCCATGTCCTGTCCCACCTCCTTCTCCTCCCTCCTCCTGGGGGGAGCCTCAGAGCCTGCTCAATGCTGCCCAGCCCCTGAGTTCCCCGGCCACCAAATCCTGTACATTCTGGCTCTTTCTCTATCCAATCTTCCTCCCTCTGTTCCGACAGGGCTAGTGCGACACCCCAGACTGCCCTCCCTGGCCCCCATCTCCAGCAGAGTCCTCTTCCTGAGATGCCCGTCCATCACACCTCCCCTCTGCCCAGCCCCCAGCGCCATGCCTGTTCTCAACCCTCTCTCCCCGTCTGATCTGATCGAGGCTGGGCCCAGACCCACACCACCTGTAGCAGATACCCCGAGCGCCAGCAGAGAAAAGACGGCAGCGCCAAGAGCAGCAGGCCCAGGACACCCTGTCCACGCACCTGGCAAGTGTCACCCTGTGGCAGTCAGCTCGAGGCCCACCAGGTGTCTCCGGCATCCCCTGGGGAGGCCCTGCCCTCTGGGCTCCCATGCAGGGCTGGGCAAGTGGAGCCCAGGCGGCCTGTCCATGGCTGCAGCAGGGGCTGTCACGCTCCGAGGAATGCGCCAGTAGCACCAGTAGAGCTGAGACCTATGGGGGCCCCGTGGCCCTGCTCCCACCTCTGAGCCCCTCCTTCACGCACTCTCCACTCCATGAGCCCACGGCCAGTGTGGCCCGCTGTGCTCGCCGACCCCCATGGGCTTCCCCCTGGAATCTGCCCCCGGGAGGAACCAGAGGAGCCCAGAGGCTGGAGGGGTGCAGCACCCCCTTGCCCTTGCTCCTGTCCACGTCCCTCTGGGGCAGCTGATGTGGCTCTGGTCCCCAGCATCCTTCAGTGCACCTGCTGCTCACCTGGCCCGGCCGCACCCCTGCAGGAACCGAGGTGCCAGCCCATCCTGTGCCTACAATTGCTGGGACACATCCCCGGGCCAGCCAAGGTTTCTCAGAGACAAAGCCTCGGGCGATGGGAGCCCCGGCTGGGCCACAGCCCTCCTCAGACACCTGAGCACCTGCCCCCTTGCTGCCAGTCCCCAACAGGGCCCCTCAGACCCTAAGCACCATCTGTGCCCCCACCATGGTTTGGTTCCAGGTAACCATTCCCTCAACCCCAGCGGTGGCAGGTGCGTTTTGTACCCCCTAATCTCGTGGGATTCCCAGACCACACGCTCCGACCTGCAACCTGCAGTGCTCCCCAGGAAGCCAAACCACCACCTCTGCGACAACCTGCCCCAGATGGCAGGGCTTACTTGATCAATGACTGCCAGATTCCCTGTTTTTATTTATTTATTTTTTTGAGTCAGAGTCTGGCTCCGTACCCTAGCTAGAGTGCAGTGGCATCATTGTAGCTCATTGCAGCCTCAAACTCCTGGACTGACTCAAGCGGTCCTCCTGCCTCCTCCTTCTGCGTAGCTGGGACCACAGGCCCACAGCACGATGCTTAGCTAATTTTTCTGTTTTTTGTAGAGACAGGGTCTTGCTCTTGCTCAGGCTGGTCTCAAACTCCTGACCTCAAGTGATCCTCCTGCCTCGGCCTCCCAGAGTGCTGGGATTACAGACGTGAGCCACCGTGCCCCGACGAACTTCCCCAGTTTTTGCATTTCCATCTCAGAGTCAACCAGAGAAAGCCACGGCTTTCTCCTAACCAGTGCCATGGGAGGCTGCAGCTAGTGAGCCGCCAGCCCAATTCTTGCTGGCAGCCCCCCCAGGGCACACCTGAGCCCTCCCTTCTCCACTAGAAAGCGTTCCCCTCACTGCCTGCCTTTGAGCTCTGCGCTGACACCCTGGCTAGAGCAAGCTCAGAATGCCCAGACTCTGCTTCTTCTTGTCTGGGGGGTTTTCAGGGGTTTCTGCACCAGCAGTGAGTACGAAGATCTCTTATACATCGCCTTCTCTGGGTTGGAACATCTGGTGTCTTGGGCCTGGGGCTCACAGCCCCTGCACACAAACCTCCTGGCCTTCGCCCCACCCTCCTGCTATACTGGAAATGGAGCCTCCGTCCCGATGGGCTCTGTCCTGCCCTGCCGTAGCCTGGGGTGAGCTGGAACCGGACCAACAAGGCCGGACCCTCTCCTGGGAGCGTGGGTCTTGGAGAGAGAAAGCCCGGCCAGGCAGAGTGTCACAGAGCTGTCCCGGCCCCACCCAGCCGGGCACCTGCTCCCCCACCTCTGTGCACTGCCCTGTCCCTGTGCCTCAGCTGACCGGCTAGAGTGGCCTCTGGTCTCCTGCAGCCTCAGAAACTCAGGGCCCTAGGGCAAAATGCACCACTGAAGATGGAATGCGACTTTGGCTCAGAAGGTTGCCTTGCGGCTATTTGCCACATTAGGTCTCCAGCCAGCGTTAATCCTTCCCCCATCCTCATCCTTCCTCCATCCGCATCCTTTCCAGCCTTCGAAACACCATCAGGTGTGAAGCCGTCCAGCATATTTACGGAACATCCAAGTCTCTCCAGAGCAGAAGAGCACGTGCATGCGGCACCAGCCTCCCTACGCTTCCCGCAGACCAGATCGGAGCCCCGGGTGCCCGGGGGCCTGGGGGGGCTCTCACGCGAGTTACCGAGGGAAATTACACAGATGTTGGCTGGAGACACATGCCGAGGACCCTGTGGGTTAGAGTCTCAGATGGGGGCTTCAAAGGGGATTCCGGGCCTGGCCCAGGAGGCTGTGAGGTCACTGAAGACCTGGCGCAGTGCCCAGGGCTGAGTAGCGCCCAGTGACACCCACCAGCACAGAGCAGCCTGTTCCCACCAACTCTCCAGCCTCCGCTCCAGGACAGGCCTCCCTTCTGGTGGGGGACGGAGGCCAGTCCCTGCTCACAGGGTTCGTCTCCCATTGTTTTCAGGGTCACCCCCAGGAGGGGCGGAGGGACCTTCTGTATCCACCCTCCCTTGGTCATCTCACCCACAGGTGGCCTTTGGTGACTCTTCTGTGTCCCCAGGTGCATCGTGACCTCCTCCCACCTCAGTGCCTTTGCACCGTTACACCCGCTGCCTGGCTGAGCCCTGCCATCCTCCAGCCCAGCCTCAGGGCCGGGCTCCCCCGATCTCTCTGCTGCCACCCTGGAGACTCGGGTGCCCTGTCTGCTCCCCTGCAGCCCCTGCTCAGTCTCTCTCCCCTGGTCCAGCCATGGTGCCCTCAAGTGACAGGTCAGGACATTCTGGGGGTGGTGAGACTCCATCGGGTCCAGGAGGCAGGTGACTTGAGGGCCAGGTAGAGACTAGTGGCAGAGCTTGTGCCAAGGGAGGGGGGACGTGGCAGGGAGGGGCGATCGCAGCCCCACAGCCAGCACTGCCCTGCTCTGGAGGGCAGCGGGCGCCCTGGGAGGTGGGGACGGTGGGGGAGGCCTGGACGATTACCAGCCGGCTGCCCGCAGAGCACAGTCTTGTTTTCTACTGATGGGAAGTCCTTTCGCAGGCCGGCTTCTCAGGCTCCTAATTAAGTGGGGCCGGAAACCGTGGGGGCCGGGCTTCCTTGTCACAGCCCTGGCAGGACGGCTAAGTAACTGGGGATCAGCTCACAGACCAGCCTTGGAATTGGGAGCCGCCTTCCAGGGCAGCCTTTAGACCTGTCACTGTCAGGCAGCCACTGCGGGCTTTCGATGGAGATGTAGCCATCTGGGGGGGCTGCCTGGCCCTCCCTCCACGCTCCCAGGCCCCAACTCCATGCCGAGCAGCAGAGACAACAGCATGAATGTGCACATGAGTGAGTGTGTGCATGTGTGCATATGCATGTATGCACGTGTAGTACATATAGGTGTAGCACATGTGTGTGAGCATGCGTTGTGGTGCACATGCATGCATGGTGCATGTACTTGTAGTATATGTGTGTGAGTGTGCATGTGTGGCATGCAAGGTGCATGTACTTGTAGCACGTGTGTGTGAGTACACATGCAAGCGTGTGCATGCGTGTGAACACGTGTGCGTCTGTACATTAACACATGGACGATGAATAATAAATATCAGAGGAAGTAAGAAGGGAGGGAAGGAGGTGGTTGACAGAACTGCTGTGGAGAATCTCAGAGCTGAAAGTAATCTGGGGTCATCTTGCCCGCTCAGTCCACTTTGTAGTCAGGAAAACTAAAGAGGTTAAATGACTTGCCCAAGGTCTCATGGCAGGAAAGGGACCTGGGCCTTGGCTCCCAGCTCGGTGACCAGCCCGCTGCACCACTCTGCCTGGGAGGAAGGCCCTCCTTGCTCCCAGGAACTCTGAGCTGCTTGCAGGACACCTGCCAGCAGACACGACGACGCTCCAGCTGTAATGGAACAGCCCAGCAGTGGTGGCCTCGCCCAGACAGAAGCCGCCAGGAGACACTGCTGTTCCTGAAGCTGCCAGAAAGCAAATGCCCCAAGGATGGAACCCCGGAGCACGGGATTCTTTTGGCAAGAGAGAGCAAGTTGAGGGCAAGCAACCATTTACCAGGAAAGAGGGCTGCTCCCTTCCTGCCCCCATGGCCATGGGTGGACACCTTGCTGGTGTCTGCTGCTCCCTGGAGGGACTGCTAAGAGAAGGGCAGGAAGAGACACACCCTAGAATCAGAGAGAGACGGTGCTCAAAGGGGCCTCGTCAGCACCTAATCCATCAGTTCCTAAGCTTCTCAGATCCAAGAGACCACCTTTAAAATAAATATTTCATAATGCCACCCGTTTCCTATCCTGAAATGAAGTTCATAGATAATAGAACCTCTCTGTATACCCAACCCCAGTGCAGTTCCGTCTAACTGTAACGTGCAGGCAAACTAGAAGAAGGAAATAGTTTACAGTAAAATCATGTGCATTCTCATATGAAATGCTTATGCCTATATATAGAGAGAGGCATCATGAATGTGAAAACCACAAGTGCAGAACAGCAGGTGACCCCCTCCCACCAGCCCCGCTGCTTAGCACCAAAGTGGAGAA
Organism: Cheirogaleus major; assembly: GCA_963574435.1. NCBI lineage: Eukaryota > Metazoa > Chordata > Mammalia > Primates > Cheirogaleidae > Cheirogaleus > Cheirogaleus major. Next base: position 30,600 of record CAUYPO010050572.1, on the reverse strand, counting down.
AAACTCTTGGGAAAGTTCCAAATTAAAACCCAGCCCCAGAAAGCTCTGCTCTCGGGGTGGTGGTACAAAGCTGCCCTAGAGCGAGCCTGCCATTGCTCATGATCAGAATACTGCGCACGACAGGACCCAAAACAACACCCCTGAAAAAGACAATGGCCCAAGGATTCTGGAGAGAAAACAAGAGCAGTCAGACTGGCCCAGGGGGGAGTTTCCATTTCATGGGATTTCACCCTGAAAGCACGCTGCACACAGCACTGTGGCACAGGCAGCTAATACCCCGTTAGACAACTGCCCATCTTTCAGGCAGAAGGAATCAGGAAATAAGCTTGGGAAACTGTAGTTGGGACTGGGGAGTGAAAGGAGATTCCTGGAGGGAAAAAAACCAGAGGCAGGAAGTCCCCAGTTCTGGGTATGCACCTGCAAAAGTCTCAGGCTGACCTGGAATCAGGCGTGTGTGGGACAGACACAGAGGAGTGCAGCAAAAGCTTAATGGACTCGACTGAGACTTGAACCACTGGAGATGGAATTTATAGTTTGAGTGCAACATAACTGTCAGCTCAAATAAATGACAAACATTCTTCAGAGGAATATAACAGAACACACAGGCTACACGACATAATACGATATCAAGCAAACAATCCGAAATTGCCAGGAAATATGACCCCTTTGAAAAGAAAAGAAAATCAAGAGACACCGAATTTGAGATGATGCAGATGATGATTCCAGATTATTTCATGTGGAGTTAGTAGGTAATGACTTTGATGCTGCTATTATAACTGGAAAGGAAAATGTGGTGGACGTTTTCATAGAGAAAGAACTAAATGAAAATTTTAGAACTGAAAAATATAAAATCTGAAAACATTCAATGGAGATGACAAAGTAAAGACTCAGTGAGCTTGCAGACAAATCAATAGAATGTATGTAATTTGAAGAAGAAAGGAAAAAAGAAAAAAAATTAAGAGATTTTCAGGGTTCCAAAGGACAATATCAAAACATCTAAGAATTGGGTAATCAGAGTCACAGAGAATGAGGCAGAAAAACTACATTAAGAAATAATAAATTCCCGAATTTGATGAAAGAAATGAGCGTACAGACTCAAGAAGCTTAGCAATGGGTTCTAGTTCTAGGAAGGATGGAGCAAGCACACTGCACTCTGCCCCCCAGCAAATGCAGTCATAAAACCTGGACAGATGCATGGGCAGTTATCCAAGCAGTTCAGAAAATGAACAGTAGCTGGCAAGTGGTGGAAGGAAACCAGATACTGAAAGCCACATGTGGTCACCAAGTACAGATAAAAGAGCTTCAAGGTAATCCCTTGTTTTTCAACCTTAGGAATGGGAAAATGGAGCCCTGAGGTTCAGAGAACATGGGGAGAAATCTCCTTTTCTTCTTGATTGTATTTTCTTTCACCCACAGCCCCGGGCAATCCTGCCATGGCATAGGATTTGGGAAGGCACCTCGAACTCTGGAGGAGGGGAATCCTTCTCACTGGTGGGGGGGCTGCGGTTCCAAGAGTGTGGACGAATCCCCACTGCCTCTGCCCTCTTGTCATCCTCCTGCCACTTGGCTGTGGGTGAAGTCACATCTGCAGTAAGTTTATGGCAGAGGGAAATTGAGGTCCCAGCTTTTCATCCAGAAGCCCCCCAAAATGGGTCCCCAGATCCCCAATGATGTGAAAAATATCAGAGAGATTGTGGTGAGGAGGTAGCAGGAGAGGGAATGTACGAAATGGTGTATGAACTTCTGGGCTCAACTCCACGTTGTGCACATGTGGATCCGACCTTAACCAGCACACCGGTGACATTGAAAATGGAACTAAGAGATAAACCCGCCACCATCTCCAAGCCTGTGCATACAGGGGACTGACAGAAATGGCAAGCAAAGGGTTTAGAAACCAACGTGACATTGGAATGACAACCCATGAAAAGCTGGTTAAAACTTGGGGCCCGATCCCAGCCAAGTAAGTATTTAAATCAAACTTTCCCAAAGGGTTTAAACAAGACCCAGAGTATCAATAAAATATTCAAAATGTCCAGAATATGAGTGGAACTTACTTGGCATACAAATAACTAGACATATGCCAACTCTCAAGGGAAACAACAGAAAATGAGAAAATTTACTGGATGTGCTCAAAAGCAGCATGTAAAAGACAAAGGAAGGGATTAGTGAACTTGAACATAGATCAATAGAAATTATCCAATCTGAACCAGAGCAAGAACCACATAAACTTACAGGTTCAAGAAGCCCAGTGCACCCTAAGATGGTTACCTCAATAAATCCATTCTCAGATACATCATAATTAAAATGCTAAAAACTACAGACAATATTCTGAGAGCAGACAGACAAAAAAAATGACACATTTCATATAGAAGAAAAACCATTTGAATAACTGCAGATTCCCCATCAGAACCCATGGAGGTCAGGAGGAAGTGGAACAGTATTTTAAAAATGCTGTCAATCCAGAACTCTATATCCAGTGAAAATACCCTTCAGGAATAAAGGCTAAATCAAGACATTCTCAGAGGAAGAAAAACCAAGAGAATTTCTTGCCAGCTGGCCAACTCTAAGAGAGATGCTAAAGGAAATTCTTCCAATGGAATGGAAATGACACCAGAGAGAAACTTTGAAAATCAGGAACAAGAGAAGTACAATAGAAGCGGAAACTATCTGTGCAATAGCCTATCCTTCACCTCCTCTGTTCTTTAAAATATTTATAGTGGCTGAAAGTAAAAACTGCTACATTTTATGATAGCTTTGAATATATGCAGATTTAATACATATGACAGCTACACTATAAAAAGGATGAGAAAAAAGAGATGTGTATCGTGATAAGGTTTTAACATTCCACTTGTAGCGGTAAAGTATTAATTTTAAATACACTGTGAAAAGTTGAGCGTGTATATTAAAATCCCAGAGCAACCACTCAAAAACAAAAAAATTATACAAATAGAATAAAAGCCTCAATAGATAAATTAAAATGGAAAAGTAGCATATTGAAATAATCCCAAAATTATCAGGAAAGAAAAAAAGAACAAAGTTCAGAGAGAACAAATAAAAAACAAGAAATAAAATGATAGACACAAATACAAAAACATTGATAATTACATTAATTAATTAAGTGGTCTAAACACATCATATAAAAGAAAGTGTCAGAATGGACTTTTAAAAAGATTGCACAGCCAGGCACAGCGGCATGTGCCTGTAGTCCCAGCTACTTGGGAGGCTGAGGCAGGAGGATCACTTGAGGCCAGGAGTTCGAGGCCAGCCTGGGCAACATAGTGAAACCCGTCACTTCAAACAAACAAACAAAATACTTACACAATGACATGCAGAATACGAGAAATAAAATTTATACATAATGTAAAAGTAAAAAGACAGAAAAAGATACACACACTAATTAAAAGAAATCTGGAGTGGCTACATTAATATCAGACCTGATAGTCTTAAGTGTGAGGAAAATTGCCAGGGATAAACAGGATCATTCGATAGTAATAAAAAAATCAATTTGCCTGATGACATAACAGTCCTAAGTGAGTGTGTGCTACACACCAAATGCCAGAACCAAAATATTAATACATGCAGCAAAAACTGACAGAGCTGAAGAGAAAAAAAATGAACAAGTACACAATAATATGGTAAAATTCCAACCTTCCTCTCTCAGCAGACGATAGAACTAGTAGAGCACGAGTCAGCAAGGCTATAAACATTTTTAAAAATACCATCAAAAGGATCGAATTGACATTTATAGAACATTCCACCCAACAATAAATAGCAGAATAACACTTTCTTTCCAATGCCTATGGAATATTCCCCAAGTTAGACCACATCCTGAGTCATAAAACCAGAAAAAGAGCAAAATCAATTCAAAGCACAAAGGAGAGAGAAAATCATAAGAACAAGGACAAAAACCAATGAACTGAAAAAAAAGGAGAGAGAACAGAGAAAAGTCAATGAAACTAAAAGCGAGTTCTTTAAAATATCTACAAAACCGATAAAATTTTAGTCATTGAGAAAGAAAGAGACACAAGTCACCAGTGTCAGGACTGAAGAGGTGACATCACTACAGGCAGACACCGAGAAGATAATGAAGAAACAATGTGAACAACTTTGCTTAGAAACAGTTGACAATTTAGGTAAAACGGGCTAATTTTTTGCAAGCTGCAAACTTCCAGAACTGACCCAAGAAGAAAGAGATAACCTAAACTGTCTTGTATCTGTTAAAGATATTGAATGCATAGTGGTGGAAAAAATTTGAAAAAGACCTCTTTGGACTCAAATGGTTTCACTGGCGAATTTTCCCAATCATTCCAAGAAGAAACAACACCAATCTACACCATTTCTTCCAGAAAAGAGAAGCAGAGGGACTGCTTCCCGAATTAATTTATGACGGCAGCACTACCCTGACACCCAAACCAGACAAAGACAACACTAGACAATTATAGACCAATATCCCTCAGGAACATAGACACGAAGGTCCTCCATAAAATATTAGGAAACAAATCCAGCGATATATAAAAGGAATAATAAATATATCATGGCCAAGGGAGTTTTATCCTGGGAATGCAAGGCTAGTTCAATATTTGAAAAACCAATGGATGTAAACCACCATATAAACAAACAAAGAAAAACACATAATCGTATCAACTGATGCAGAAAAAGTATTTGAGAAAATGCAACATGTCAACAAGAGAGGTATCCCTAGCTACGGCCTCTCGGTGAGTTCTAGCATGGCCAGGCCTGTGACCAGGTCCCCTGACTGCTAGAATTGGGGTCCGAGCAGCTTGGGACAGGCTGAGGCGGGAGGAGGCAGCAGTGATAGCTTTGTGCTCTCATTTACTGGAGCAGCATAGACTCACAAAGGCCAGTGGAGGTGCCTCAGTGGCAGGTGAGAAACGACAAAGATGAAAAACCCAGGTGCCCAGGCAGTGCCGGACACCTCTCCAACATAGCCCATCCCAGGTAAATGCTGGCCGAATGCCGGGGCTGGGAAGTGCTGCTTCAGATGTTTAGATTTAACGTGGCCCCAGACATACAGAGACATTGATTACAGGGGTACTCGGGTCCCCAGGAAGATTCTAATAACAGCAATAATAACAAGTATGACTACAAAATAGTAAGTTAACGATAAAAATAGGCACTAACAATAATAGCAAGATACCCGGCGTACTTTGAAATGTCCCACACAGTTCCCATGTGTGTGAAAACACCGGTTATGATCATGTGAGCCTAAATCAAACACAGCTTTACATAAACACCACGATATTCACATTTAATTTAATAGTGAATGAAGAATCGTTAACTACATAACAGTAGTACTAATAGTCTTACCTACCTACTCTGTGCCAGGCCCTGTGCTAACTGCTTCATGGTTTTTATTTATTTATTTTTTGTTTGTTTTATTATTTTTTTATTTTTTTTGTATGTATTTTTTTTCCTTTTATTTCATCATATAATGGGGGTACAAATATTGTTAGGGTTACATACAGTTTTTAAATCAGCTCATCCTAACAACTGGATGGGGCAAGTACCATTGTCCTCCCTGTTTTACATACAAGGAAACTGAGGCACAGAAGGGCTGCATGATTTTCCCACATGACGTCACGTGGCCCATCCACCTGGCCTCACGGTGCCAGTCCAAGAAGCAACCCAAGGTCAGCTGAGCTGTGTGCAGCACCTGCCTCGTCTGTGTCGGGGGCGGGGCTGGGCTGCTGGGGGGACCACGGGGAGGCCTGGCCCGGATGTCACGGAGAAGTCTGGAATAAACAGAACATCCTCCGGCAGCCTCTTAACCTGGACATCCATCCTCCCGCGGGCTTCCTTCAGAATGTGTGGGTGCAGGGGGGTCCCCCGTCCCCTCTTCCCTCGAGCCGGTGGCTTTCCTGCTGTGTCCCCAGCCCTGGCCTGGGCCTGCAGAGGTGGCAACGTGACCACAGGCCTTCGACAGGTCAGGGTGGGTTCTGCCCAGAATGTGAAAATCGGAAGCATCTTTCGCACTAGGCTTCCCGGCGAGGGGGCGTCCTCACCCAGTGATGCTCTTGGAAGGCGGCTCCTCTTCGGCTCCCGCGCCCAGCGGCTGCCATCTAGTGGCCGCGGACGGGCACGCGCGGCAGGGAAGCGACTTCCCAATAGGGCTGCAGATGACACTCGATGCAAGCGAGGCCACTGTGACTGGAGGCTCCCGGACACCAGGGCTTTCTGAGGGGTCCTCGCAGTGTCCCTCACAGTGAGACAACTTCTGCATCGCACTCCAAGTCTCAGAAATGCAAGTTTACTTCCATGTCACACGACGACTTTCAGTTATCAGATTGTGAATAAATACAACCTCCACCCCGCGCCCCTGCGGAGAACCAGGTGCGGACTCGGCGGGCTTCGCAGGAGTGCTGTCCCCTGCTGATGCAGCGGGGCCGAGGGCCTGTGTGATCTTGGGGACATCAGCTACCCTCTCTGGGCGTGTTTCCTCACCAGCCGCAGTGGAGATGGAGCCTTGTTGTCGGGTCCAGGGTGACACCTGCTGCCCTGGCATGAGGCAGGTATGCAGCACACTCTCAGTTGCCCCGGAAGCCAGTTTAGGAGCAAGGAAGAGACTCTTTCCAAGCCGAGCCTGGGCATCTCCCTCCTGCCTTTGGGCCAGGAACACTCCCTTCTCGGACGCCCAGACTCTGATCGTAAAGATCCTGTAATGGAAGATGCCTTGAGCCCGAACTCGCGCTCACTCTGAGGGATGCTCGGCTGCTCTGGCCTCTGGGCACACAAGGGGGTGTGACCTGGCATCACCCTGGTATTAAACTGCTTCTTAAAGGGGTGGAAGGTATAAAAGTTAAGTGTTGGCATGAAACGATACCACTACTTCAAACAGCATGTCTTTAATCAGAGCTGTGGGACCCACAGAGCAAACTGTTCCATCATTCCAGCTAATCATTTGGTTATTAATTCATCTACCCATCAACCCATCCCACCATCCATCCATCCATCCACCCACCTATCCCTCCATCTATCCATCCACCCCACCATCCATCCATCCATCCCACCATCCATCTATCTATCACTCCATCTATCCATCCACCCCACCATCCATCCATCCATCCCACCATCCATCCATAACCCACTCATCCCTCCATCTATCCATCCATCCCACCATCCATCCATCCATTCATCCATCCCACCATCCATCCATCTATCCCTCCATCCCACATCCATCCATCCATCCACCCACCTATCCCTCCATCTATACATCCACCCCACTATCCATCCATTCATCCCATCATCCACCCCACCATCCATCCATTCATCCCATCATCCATCCCACCATCCGTCCATCATCCGTCCATCATCCATCCATCTATCACTCCATCTACCATCCATCCCACCATCCATCCATCCATCCATCCATCCATCTGGTTGGTCACCACACCTTTATTGGTACCTGTTCCATGCCGAGTCCTGTGCTGGGCAGGCACTGATGACTCAGAGAGGGTATTACATACAGCCCTGCTCCCAACAGATTCCCAGACCCCAGGAGCAAGAGACCAGTAAATGAAAGACAAGCCACTGAGCAAGGCCTCGAGGGAATGAGACTAGGACAGCTCCATTTTGATTGCAGAGAGAAGGGTCGGGGTGGGAAGTAGGGGTGCAGGAGCTGGGTGGAAGGGAAGTGTGAGCAAAGCCTGCCCGGCATCCATGTCCCACTTTCCGGGGAAACACCTGTAGCCTAAACTTAGTCTATCTGCCCTGAGTGGCACTGCCAGCCCCCTCTGAAGATGGCCGTATGATTCAGGCCTGGCCAAAGGGTTCATCCTGCTCCTTTGGGTGGTACGACTGGGCCAGGGGTGGGCAGATGATTCCAATCAGTCCAGTGAAACTCAATCCTGTACCTTCTCTTAGAATGACTGCGAGAGAGGCATTCTCTTCCTTGAGTGACTGCTAAAATAGCTGAACGCTAGCCTGGTGCCACTGGTGACCATCTATCTCCACATGGCGTGGGAGAGCCTGAGAATGGAGCTCATACGGAGAAAGAGGTGGACAGAGAGCTTCCTAAGGCCCTCTGAGCACCTGGATACAGCCAGGCCTGAAGCTATTACTCCTGAACTTTAAATCCATTCACTTCCCACTCGGCTTCAGCCAGGTCAGGCTGGATTTTTGTCATTTGTAACTCTGAGGCTGTACTGATATGGCAGGATGCAGGCTGTGACCCAGTGGGAGGTCTAGGAGCTCCCAAGAAGGCAATAGCTGATGGGGCTCTGGTCTCTGCCAGGGACTCAGGGTGGCTGGGACAACATCAAGCAGGTACAAACTCCCTTTCTCTACATGGGCTAAGCATCCCAACCCTTTCCCCGAATGACATTTTACATCTTACATCCCCAGCTGCTCCGGAATGGGGGCGGGGCGGGGAGAGGACGCCGGAGTGGGTGGGCGCTGTGGAAACGGGAGAAAGCCGTTACTTGGGAGGTACTGTGGCAGAGGTGGCCAGCTGCCTACCCCAACATCTGCTCTACATTTTTTCTCAAGAGCAGGTTACTTAGGATGAAGGCAACCGCTCTCAGCCTCCTCTGAGATTATGTTATGGCTGTTACAGCTGGAAGCACAGTGGACGATTTTTATGTCCTTAAAATGAGGGAGCATTTTTTTTTTTGGCCCCTTCCTTCTTCCTCTATTGGAATGTGGATACAATAGCTGGAACCTAAGCAGCCACCCTGAACTACGAAGCAGCCTATTAAAGATGTGGGAACAGCAAGAAAGGAAGACACTGGATTACCGTAAGTTTGAAGCCCCCATAACAGCTCTGGACTGTCATCCCCTTACATGGCAGAGAAATCAATCTCTGTCTCACGTAAGCCACGTTCTTTAGCGTTGTTCTGCCACATGTGGCTGAAATGAATCTGTGCTGACCCTTACATGGTGCAGCAGGAAACATGTCTCGGCTATTCCAGCTGAGGAGGAGGGAGATGGCGGAGGGGAAGAATGGTCTCTTCTTTCAAGATAGGAACGTCTGGAGTTTTACGTTAATTTGAAAGCATCTTATTTAAGTTTTACAGGAACATTTCTCTCAAACACCTCCAGGCCCTGATTTAAGTCCCTAAAATAGTTTCTACTCCTAAGCAACCACAGCAAGGGTTTCACCACACAATAGAAACCGCACGTGGAAATAAATGCCCCTCGGAGGTACGGGGCAGGGGTGCGCACTGCCGCTCCGGCAGGCAGGGAGGAGCCGCTCCGTGCCTGTTAAAATGTACCTGTCGATTTTCTTTTTGTTTCATAACAACTCCATTTTGTCACTCTAATTTTAGTGGCAATGTTTTTGTTCCAATCAGCGATCATTTTGGAAAAGTAGGCTGCTGGAAGAGCTCTTGGCATACAAAATGACAAGCAATTTTTAAACGGCATAAGACGGATGATTTTTAACCACACGGAATTCTAAATCTGTTTCGGGCTGGTTAGTGCTCCTTACAGAATAACTAGCTGTCTCAAAGATGCCACGTCCATTCTGCCAGCTCCAACGGGATGCGCCTGCTGTGTGCCAGGCGGGGACACGGGAAGGTGTCAGGTGGGGTCCCTGCCCCTGGGCAGTCAGGGGACGGGGACACAGACTGGGGGAGTACAGACGGACAGGGTGCTGGGCTTTGCACACGGAACGCTGGCTGCAGAGCGGATGCCAGACCCGGTGGCCAGATCGTCACCTCTGCTGTCCTGCCCAGGCTCCTGCTCCAGCCCCGGGAGGCACCAGCCACACCGACCTCACTCTTTGCAGTCGAGATTCAGAATATAGAAAAGTTTGGCGGTTTCTCAAAAAGTTAAACAGAGCTGCCATGCGACCCTCGATTCCACTCCCATGTAAGTACATGCCCCAAAGAATTAAAAATAAGTCAACAAATCCTTACACGTCGGTGTTCACGGCTGCGTTACTCACAACAGCCCAAAGGGTGAAGGCAACCAAACGTCCCTCAACTGAGGAACGGACACACGCGACGTGGCCCGTCACAAGGCGAAATGTCATCCAGCCTCCAAAAGGAACGGAGCTCCGACACCTGCTACCACGTGGCTGAGCCCGGCAAACACGATGCTGAGCGGAAGGAGCCAGACACAAAAGGCCACGCTGCATGATTCCACTTATGTGAAATGAAGGACAAAGAGGGAGGAAGCGGATTAGTGGCTGTCAGGGCTGGGGAGTCATTGCTAATGGTTCAGGGTTTCCTTTGGGGTGATGGAATTAGCTCAAATTGGACTGATGGAAGTGATGACCGCACAACTCTGAGTATCTAAATGCCACGGAATTGTGCACTTTAAAATGATTAATGTGCATTTCAACTCAATTAAAAAACAAAAACATTCTAGAATTTCTGCCAGGGACCAGATTGACCACCGCCGCCTTCCCTCTGCCCCTCTACTTTCGGGTCCCTCTCTGGGATCCTCTCGGTCTTGGTCTGTCCTGCCGACTCTGCAGGGACCGGCGCAGGGTGGTGGGAGCGCACGGGTGTTGGCCAGACCCAGGCTGGCCGCCTCCAGCTGGGGGACCCTGAGGACGTGGCCGCTCCTCTCAGAGCCTTGGTTCCTTCCGTGTCAGATGGCGCTAGCAGCACGGCCCGTGGCCAGCGGTGGCATCAAAGAGCTGATGCAGCGAGTGGTACGAAAGCGAGTCCCCTTCCTGCCTGTCCTCAAGGCAGGGCCACATCCAGCCCGCAGATAACTACTGGGCGTGGACTTGGCACCAGACCTCGAACCCCAGACAGAGGAAGTTGTGAACCAGGATGAAGTCTCGAGAGAGACGGGCAAGAACAGATCTTCTCAAGCAAGTCAAGTAATCACGGCCACGGACGCTCCACGAGACAGGAGAAGGATGGCGCTGGGGTGGGGGTGGGGCTGGGCTGTCCAGGCCCTGACGGGGAGGGCGCCAGGGGAGTGAGGGGTAGGGGTGGGGGTGACTGCGAGAGCAGGGGCGGGAAGGAGGGGCCGTCTTCCTCCTGGGTATCTCAGAGTCGCTGGCACCGTGCCGCAGCCTTAGCCTCCGTTTATTTAATGAGCCACGTGCGGGAGCAGCCATTTGTGGGGGGTTCCCAGGCAGCCCCACTGTCAGGAGAAACAAGGCTTGGGGGGAAGCTCAGGCTGCGGGGGGTGCAGAAGTGTAGGGAGAGGCCATGGACTTGGAGGTTGAGACCTCATTCTGTCCCCGGTTTCCACGGTCCTCGTCCCGTACGTGGGAAGAGGCCTACCGGGCACCACGGATGCGCCGGCCGCGGCCAGAGGTACACCCCAGAGAGGAAGCAGACGTGTCCTCACCCCCCAAGACAGTCCCCAGGCGACTTTCCCCGAGCTCACGTCGGCATTGGGGGCTCGCCTCGTCGGGGGTCTGTCCACACTGAGATAAGCCACTTCTCCTCCCCAGAGGCAATCCAGTGACAGGCTTTTCTCCTTGGAATCCAGGGCTCGGTGTCCTAGTTCCAGCAAGTTCTAGTAAGAGGGTGGCGGGGCGGTGAATGGATGAATGAGTGGCCGGGTGGGCGGTGGGTAAGCAGCCGCGAAGCTCCAGCCCCAGGTCTCCTGCAGCAGGGAGCACGGCCGGTGCCGGGCAGCGGCGGTAAGTAGGGCAGCCCCAATGCACGGGCAGCCCCGATGCACGCGCAGCCCGGGGAGGAAGCCGCTGCCCTCCCGGGCTCCCAGATGTGTCCCCATTTGGGTGATAAATGATGCGGTCGCTCCAACAATCAGACTCCTTCTAAGACTATCCACAAGAAAAGCCAGGAGCTTCAGGACAAGAAGTAGGTCAGGTTGTCACTGGGGTTTTGTATCTGTGCCAGAGCTCAAGGACAGAGAATGTCCGTAAGACAACGCTGGAGCCGCACGACTACCTGAGCTAGCGTTCAAGGGACACTGCACACCTAGGGAACATGCAGGAGCTCCTTGAGCCTCCTGAAAGAAACAATGTGTGTGCTCATGCGTGTCTGTGTAAGCATGTATGAGTGTGCACGTGTGCCTCCATGCATGTGTGTAGCACATGTACAAACGTGCATGTGTGCTGTGTGGGCGTGTGCATCTGTGTCCATGCATACATGTACAGGTGTGTGTGCGTGTGCTCATGGGTGTGCCTGTGTGCATGGGTACCTTTCACCTGGTGCTCAGGAAGGCCTGTGACCCCAGGCCTGGTGGGAAGGGCACCAGCCAGCACACACGTGTCCCGCAGACGTAGGAGGCTGGAACGGACATCCACCCTCCTCCTGCCCCATCTCCCGGCCTCTCCCATCCCCGGGCCACGGAGGAGGACCTTGCGTGAGCAGATGGTCCACGGCAGCTGACGGTGTGACCTGGGCCTTCTGGCCCCATCACCCAGGGGAAGATGAAAACCTTTCTCAGCTGAGTAGCCTGGTCAGATAAAGCTCTGGTCTGGGGAAGAAAGTTCTAGTCTCTGCTGCAGCCCACTCCAAGTGGGACTCGGGCCTTGGTTGTTTCTTCTCTTGGCCTCTGGTGTGCTCCGGGAAACGCACCACCAGCCCAGCCCGGTCTCTGACAACAGGATCTAGCAGTACATGTGGCAGGCTGGGGAAGCCACCCTGGGTGACTGGGGACACTGCCACAGCCCCATGGCCCTCAGGTCTCCACTCCCCTGCCCGGTGGGAACCTTCTGAGCCCAGCAAGGAAAGAGTCAGCCGTCCGCTGTATCATCACGGAGGCCCCCGGCTGGCCCCAAAGACCCCTGGGGACAGAAGCCACCGCGCCTGAGGCCGACAAGCCTGGGTGGCAGCGTGACGGCAGGGAAGTCACTTAACCTCCCGGCGCCTTATCTGTGAGACGGGTCCTCGGGGGCAACCCTGGTCCTACCTCTCCTGCGGCAGACGCGGGGAAACTGCTCGGCACTTTGACGAGTGGCAACCTCGGTCATGAAAAGCGCACGTGACGATGAAAGTGACGCCCGTTTCAGCGTTCTCAGAATCAACCGGAACGTGGGCCTCCTCTTTCCTTGGGAAGAGAGGCCGAGAGCCCCGCCAAGTCCTTCCCGCTCTGAACTTGGCCCCTCCTCCGACACGCCGGCACCCCGTGGGCTAACGGGGCGACCTCGGCAAGGACCTGCAGGACCCTGGGAGGCGTCAGGGTCGGTTATCCCCCGCATCTGAGCAGCGAGCCCCCTCCCCACTGTCTCAGACTGGAGGGCTGCCGCGGGCGATGCCCAGGTGGCCGGGGCAGGAGAGAGGAGGGGGAGCCTGGGCAGACGGCGCAGAGCCAGAGCCTGGGGCACGTCATGGGAGGCTGATGACGCGAGTGGGGCAGCTGCACCTGGGCTGAAGACACGCCTGGGGGATCTGGTGGCCTTGGGCAGTCATTTCCCAAGATAAATAGGCTAACCTGGATAACAGGGAGGAAGGGGCTTCCGCAGCCTCGGCCAGGAGAGGGCAGCTCTGAGCCCGTCCGAGAGCAGCCAGGCTGCCGACAGCCGCCCTGCTGTGGTCTCACTCGCCACTGAGGGATTTGGGATTTGGGGGCGCAGTGAATATTGGGGGCTCAATGAATAATGACCGGTGCCAAGTTCCAGCCCCCAGCTGAGCTGCCAGGACTCCGGAACCCGCTCCAGCGCCTTCGGCAGGAGGAAGCCGGGGAATCCGGCCCTGGGAGTTTTCGCAACAAGCTGGCTGAGCTCCGAAGTCTGGAGGGTGACGGCTCTGCGGCTGAGGTCCCCGGGGTGTGCTCAAGTCCGCAGAGCCGCCGCCGCCGTGTCAGTTGTGAGGCCCAGCGCAAAATAAACACAGGGCCCCTGTTCGCAAATGACTGAGGATCTCAGGATGGTGAACCCAGAGGGTTAAACAAGCATGGCCCAGGTGACAGTGCGTGCTAGCCCTCTTGGTTTGAGAAGTAGACCCCACGGCCCTGAAGCAGCGAAGGATGTGCTTTCGCCAAACACGCCAGATCAGTGTGGTGGCTATTCCAAGTTCAAAACACTGGAGAAATTGTAGCTTCAGAACGGACAAGCTGACCTGCCTCTTCCTGCGTGCGGCGAGCCACGAAGATTCCACCACGAGGGGTTCCCGGCCCACCCCTTTGTCACCAGAGACTCGGCGCTGGAGGCTGCGACGGACCTCAACAAACAGCTGACGGCGTAACCCCAGTCTTCCACCTGTCCACACCCTCCTACATACCCTAGTGGCCGCCCCAGCCATGTTTCTTTGTCCTGTCCTGTCTTCTCAGATGTGTGGCTTTGTCTAAACGCTGTAAATAAAAGCATCTTGCTTTGGCCACTTCTCTGGGCGTCACTCTCTTGTGAAGATCCCGTGTACGTGTAAAACTACTGACACTTGTGTGCTTTTCCCTTGTTAATCTGCCCGGTGTCAATTTGGTTTCTAGACCCGGCCGAGGTGCCCTCTAAGAGCTAAAAGCGGGGGACAGAGGGGCTCCCTGGCTCCGCTGCAGCCCCAGCTCCCCGACCCCAGGATGTGGGCAGCTCTTGCCTCTACTGAGCTGCACAGAGCGGAACCCAGAGAGGGGCCGTCTACGCTCCTAGCAGGAGCTGGGGGAGAGGTGGCCACACTCCTGCCCTGGGTGCCAGCGCATTTCTGCACTTCTCGGGCTAAGGACAGAGACTGGGGCGCCTCGCTGTGCAAAGTAACTGGGCACGTGGTACACAGGGCTTGGATCCCAAGGACAAACGAAAAGCTTTTAATGTGTAAGGCCATCCACATCCACTGCAGTGTCACGCGTAATAGTGAAACGTGGGAACTGCCGCAATATTGCAAGACACGGGAGTGGTGAACAGATGGCCAATGTCACGTCAATGACACGCCCAGGTCACATCCAGGACAACTTGTAGAGCCACTGAAAATGGTGTTTTGCAAGAATATTTGCAATCTATGACATGACATGTGAAGGAAAGGACATGAAAGGACATGACATGTCCTTTCACTTGGAGAAAAAGCAGGATTCATAATTACACAGACTGCGCTGGATTTTGTTTAATTTACATTTATGCTCAAAGAAGGACCAAAACCTCGATGGTGACTATTAACATGGGGTAGGATTACAAGTGATTTTTATTTTCTTCCTTATACTTTTCTATATTTCCCAAATTTGCTACAGGACTAGACTGTACTTGCACAATATAACATTAATTTTAAAAGTGAACGCCTCTCGAAAGAAGATAGGATCTAGATAAGAAGATCCTAGATAAGAAGTTGACATCATTAGTTATCGGGGAGACACAAATCGAAACCATGGGATGCCGCCTCACACCACGAGGATGCTACAAGAATAACAAGAAGAAGAAGAAGAAGGAATTAAGTGGTGGTGAGGATATGGAGAAACTGGAACCCTCACGTGTCGTTGGCTGGAGCACGCAGTGATGAAGCCACCGTGGAAAACAGTCTGACAGCTGCTCAAAAGGTTAAACAGAGTCACCACGTGACCCAGCAATGCCACTCTCAGACACGTGCCCGAGAGAACTGAACGCAGGTGTTCCAACAAAAACACGCAAGAAATGTTCACGGCAGCACCATGCACCATAGCCAAAAACTGGAAGCAATCCAAGTGCCCATTCGACTGGTATAAATATCATATAACCAGGCAATAAAAAGAAATGAAATTCAGATACATGCCTCAACACGGAGAAACCTCAAAACCACTGTGTGGAGAGAAAGGCCCCGGTCACAGAAGACCCCATGTTGTGTGATTCCTTTACATAAAATGTCCAGGACGGGCAAATCCACAGAGACAAATCCTCCAGAAGGCAGAGGAGTGACTGCTCAGGGGTATGAAGTTTCTTTTTGGGGTGATGAAATATTCTGGGATCAGACAGTGGTAACATTTGCACAATCTCGTGCATAGACTGAAAGTCACTGAATTGTACACTTTAAAAGGGCAAATGTTATGGTATTGAAATTATATCTCAATTTAAGAAAAGAAAAGAGGTGGGTTCCCCATCTGAAGTCCCTCAGATCACAGAATGATGTAAAATGTAAACAGGAGAGGGTTAACCATCAAAAACTGATTTTACAACCTGGTTTGATTAACTACTCTGAAACTTCTGGAAGTTTCGTTTGCTGATGATGAGTGTTGACTCTGGATCCACATCTGAGGACAGAGCCCAGCCCGCCGCCTCCTGCCCTGACTTCCTGGCTCCCCAGCGCCAGGTCTCCCGTTAACTGGGCTCCTCCTCGTCCTGGAGCTCCTGAGCCTGCAGACCCAGGCTGGGGACAGGGGACAGAGGGAGCGTCGTCTGAGATGCTCTTGGCTTTGTCTTCTGTTTGAGCAGGAGCCTGGCCTTCACATATGCGTGTCTTTACATATGCATGTCTTAAATTTAATCTCAAATGTGGAGATTTCATCATTACCAGTATGCAGCCCCCATAAGCCAATGTTTATTCATAATCCCCGAATCTGTTTCCTATCGTCTATTTCAGAGGAGCCAAAAACAACATCTTCATTCAATAACAGAGCACCATATGACAGCTTTCATCTTCCAAAATGAGCCGCAGCACTCTGGGTGGGGGTGCAGTCATCCCATCTTTGCCCCAGCTAGACAGGGGCTCCTGGCCTGGCTAGCCAGCCACAAACTGAGTCCCCCAGTGCCAAGTGAGGGACCTCAGGGTCCCTCACCAGAGGTCCCTCCCATCCAATGGGGCTCATCAGTGGTGGTCATGACTCAGGAGCAGCCTATTCCTCCCACCTTTTCAGGGCACGACAACATCAGCCTTCTGGAACACCCACAGATCAAGATGCTCACGGCAAGAGCAGGGAGGGCAGGTCAGCCACCTCTCCCACGGGGATGCCTAAGCCCCAGCGCTATTCCTCTGGCTCCGCAGGGGCAGGGGGGAGGCCTGCAAGCTGGATTCAGGGGCAGGAGAGGCATGCAGCATCTGAGGCCAGCGTGCTTCTGGCTTGGCTGAAGGGACAGCTACCTTAACAATCTCTAGGGAACAAAGACCACAGGCAACCTGGCCTGGGATGCCAGCGACTCTGCTGGCCTTTTCCCAGGCTCAAACACACCCCACTGCCTTCCCAGCTGCGCACACACTTGATGGTTTAAACACATCTCATCGGGTAATGCTGTAGAGGTTTAAAACAGGAGGGGGCTACACAACTAGAATAGGGGTGAGCTGGGTATGAGAGGTAGAGTGGGTATCTACAGCCACCCCCAGCAAGACCCATCCACCCACACATTTATCCATCCATCTATCCATCCATCCACCCATCCATCTACCCATCCATCCATCTATCCACCCATCCATCTACCCACCCGTCCATCTATCCACCCATCCATCTATCCATTCATCCACCCATCCATCTACCCACCCATCCATCTATCCACCCATCCATCTATCCATCCACCCACCCATCCATCTATCCATCCATCCACCCATCCAGCTACCCACCCATCCACTGATCCACCCACCCACCCATCGATCCATCTGGGAAGTACCTTCTCAGCCCCTACACCACCCTAGGCACTGTGTGAGGTGTGGGGAACACCAATGTGAGCCAGTTGCATCCTCCTGGAGGGCTGTATACCTTGATCAATTCACCTTACAAACAGGTATCTACAAACTAACTGTCAGGTCCTTGCCTTCGCCCCCGGCCTGCACCGTCTGCACTGATGCACTCTGCTCCAACACAGGTGCCCGATCCCAGCTCATCACTCATGCCGGGGAAGCTGCTTAAAAAGGCAGATTCCCAGGTCCCACCCAGACTTTCTGGCTCGTCAGGCAGAGGTGGGGTCCTGGCATCAGCTTTTAGACTGGGCTGGGACTTTTAGATGGGCTGGGATGAGGGCCACGCCCCAATGTGTGGCCGGCACATTCCATGGGTTTCTGCAGATGTGGCATGTGGCACGTGGCATGTAGTATGGTAACGACAGGAGAGCCAGATGGCTCCAGGTGCTTTCCAGGATGAATTCCTTCCACCCTCACAGCAGCGCTGTGGTGAACACATTACTGGGAGTGCCACTTCAGAGCAGGAAACAGACACTCAGAGAGGCTGAGTAACCTGCCCTAGGTCACATAGCAAGGAGACGGCGGAGGCTGTGGATCCCGTGGCCTTACATCAGGGTTCATGGACTCTGATGATTGCTCTTTCGATGGACTTGGGGATCCTGGCCATATCCCCAGAACAGATGCCAGGCCCTAAGGCTGACCCAAATGGGCCTCCAAATGCTGATGGGGACGGGCCAGTGTGCAGCTTTGTCAGGCAGGGGTCTCAGGATGCAGAACAGTCTCTGCCTTCAGCTCAGACGACAGACCAGCCCCACTAGGATGGCACTGTGCCTTAGGAAGGGGTAGAACTGAAAAGTCATCTGTAGAAACTGTTACACAGAACAGAGCCTGGTTTATGGCTGTAACTCTTCACTCTGTTTTGCACTGAAGCTTTGTGCCCCCCTCGAAACTCATGGTGAAGCCCTGGACCCCAGTGTGACTGTATTTGAAAAAAAAAGGCTTTTAGGGACATAATTAAGGTTAAACGAGGCCGTAAGGGAGGGCCCTGATCCGCCGGGACCAGTCTTTGTAAGAAGAGATGTGTGCACACAAGGAGAGACCACATGAGTTCACAACAAGCAGGCGGCTGTCTGCAAGCCCTTGGTCTGGGGTTTCTGGACTCCAGAACTGTGAGGCAATCAATTTCTGGTGCTTAAGCCCCAGTCTGCGGCATTCTGTCACAGCAGCAGAGCTGACTAGTATGACACTCCTGCCTGCCTACTGCTGGCCACTCCAGCAGTCCAGGGTCGCAGCAAGAACGTCCCTATCCCCTCGAGAATCCGAGCCACGCCATCGCCCCCTCCCTCCAAGCCCCTGACCCATAGTGATGGCCGCACAAGGTGACTTTCTGGACGGAGGAGCTGCAGACACCACCTCCTGCAGCGACAGGAGGGGCGGTGAGAATGAAAGGGCAGGGTCGGTACCCAGCATCACTGGGTTGCCATGGTAACCCAAAGCAGGCCACCACCACTCCTGGGAGGGGGCGGGGAAGGCCTGGGTCCCGCAGCAAAGCCAAAGCCTGCATCCTCTCCAGGGAACCCAAGAGCGCAGACGGACCCGCAGAACTCGGTTTGCAGGGCGAGCCCCGGCCCGGAGGCTGGTATTTGAGACACGGAGCAGCGCTAAAGAACAACGCACACGCCCCACGACAGCGTGGCTCCGGGTGTGTTCTAATAAAATGGTGCATAGGGAAGCGGGGGGAGGCGTGAGCCTGCCACGGTTGTTTAACAGAGTCATAACCATTAGCAGCAGGACCACGAGTCCTGCTATTTATTTTATGTTCCGTGAGGGAACAGCGAGTTACTCCTTTGGAAGCCGGTTTTTGTTGCTTATTAATATTTCGGATTACAATTGTGCTAATAGAGTCATTTGCCCGTATTTTTAAATGCTCTAAAGATAACAAAAACATTCTATTTTGGAAGAACCAACCATGGCTACGGTGATGTTTTGCAGAGGATGTACACACACTGTAGCTAACGGACTTCTGCTCAACCACAGGGCGCCACCATCTCCTGCGCCACGGCCCGACCAGAGCGGCCCAGAGACCAGGGTGACGGCTCCCACCCTGTGTCCCCTTGGGACTCTGCTCCTAGCGCCTGGGAGAGCAGGTCACGGCAGTGCCCTGCTCTCATCTCCAAAGAGCCCAGACGCTCGGCCTCCCCGTGGAAGGCGCCTCTGTAACTGTGGCGTGCGAGGCCCTGCCACTCCCCGCCCTCTGCAGGTCACAGCACCCTGCTGTCCTTGGCATACCGTCCTCCCTGCACTGCTGACCCAGGCCCGGCCGGTCACGCTTGCTAAGTGCACCCACCCTCTAGCCAGAGTGACTGGGTCCAGGGTGGACGCATCCATGATTGGAGTCAGTCCAACCGGGGCTAATTTGTGCACTTTTGCTAAACAGCCAGCAAGGAACCATTCTCTTTCGGGTGGACTTGGACCTGTGAGGACAGAAGCCCTGGGGCTACTGGGGACCACCCTAAGAGGTGAGCTGCCTGTAGAATAAACCTCCATGGAGAAATCAGGGACTAGAGCTGGAGAGAGAGCTTCCTGGGGACATCCTTTGAGCACCTGCATCCAACTACGCCTGAAGCCAATGGCCCTGGGCTTTTCAATTAAAAGCTAATAAATTACTTTTTGGGGGACAAGGGTTGGAGGGAGCCCTGGGGTTTTGTCACCTCCAATTAAAAGAGCAAAAATGACCAGAGCAGCCGGAGCTGGTACGGGGCAGAGAGAGGCCAGGAGTTTAAGGTCAGGTCTCCATGCCAGCTCTGCCACGAGCCAGCTGTTCCATCCTGAGCAAACACCGGCCCAGACTTCCCGCTCGGAAAACCAGAGGCTGAGCCCTGAATCAGGGTTTTCTCAAACTGGGGTCTAAACCCCAAGTCAGGGGCATCTCAAGTTTGTAGGAAGCTTCTTATATTCGGTGCTTCTGCATAGGTGATAAATTTTCAAGGACAAAACTGTTTTGCCCTGGTAATTTACATTTTCATAGACAGAACTTCAGTTTTATAATAGGGTTTTTTTCCAACATGGGATTATTTCTCTCTTGAAAGTGACGGATGCATTGCTAACGTAGGAGAGATTCTGAGCTAAGCAGTAACTACTGGTTCTCGCCTTCTCTGGGTGGCGTTCTGTGCTGGTCCTCCGTTTGTGGGCTCGAGGAATGACGGGTTCCTTTGGTTGGGTGACCCAGATTCGAGTCCTGAGGCAGCAACTCACAAGGCCATGAGCCCCCGGACAAGCCGTTTCGCCTCTCCGGGCCCTGCCTCCTATGCACAAAAGAGGAGCAATCACAGGCAGTTTAGGATTGTTTAGAGGTTAGAGGAAAGACACGTGAGACGTCTGGCGCCGGCTGGCGTATCTGGGTCAGGATCATTGTCACAGCATCTCGGGACGGGCCTCGCACATGGATGTAGCCTTCCGAGCCCCCCTTCCCACCCCAGCACACATGTCTGAAGTCCCCCAACCCCACCCAGGTGCTTCTGAGAGCCTTCGAGTTAAGAACCTTAACTGAAAAAGGGGTCACTGCTCGGCTATCCCCAAAGCAGCAGGACAGAGTTTTCCAAACATAGTCATTCCTATACATTCATTTCTAAAAGAAGCTCTTTAAATGCCCGTTTTAAATGGGAAACCAGCATCCCCGGCATAGACGAGGGGAGCCCTCCCATGAAATGCAGCAGGGAGGGGGCGACAGGATCACAGCCAAGCTGGCACCCCTGTCTGCAGGCGGCGCCAGGCCAGGCCTTCTGTGTCCGAGTTATAAAGAGGATTAGCAGCGGCCACCAGAGCTGCTTGGACGAGTCCCCACCCTCCCCTACCCCCGGGAAAGGACCAGCCACGGTCGGGGAACAGATGTTTGCAAACGTGTATCGCCAACAAAAGGCTTGCTTCTGGGGTGTACAAGGAGTGAACACAAATCAACACAGACCAGACACCACCCCCTTAAAGAAAAAGACAAAGGACCAGGACCGGAGCCTGGCAAAAGACGACAGGCAAATAAAGGGCCACCGAATGCACAGAAAGGTGCTCAGCCTCAGGGGCAGCAAGGGAAGTACTAAGTGAAATCACGTCATGGCGCATGCCGGGCCAGTCGCGGGAGGGTCTGTCATAGTGAGTGCTGGCAAGATGTGGACACCCCCACTGCTACACATTGTGACCCCCAAAATTCACTGACTCCCCACCCAATATCATGCTATCAGGAGGTAGGGCTGTCGGCAGGTGATCAGGGTTAGATGAGGTCATGAGGGTGGGGCTCCCACAGTGGGGTTAGTGTCCTTATAAGAGGAGATACCAAAGTGAGCTCCCTCTCTGGTGGTGTCTCTCCACCACTTGAGGACACAGTGGGCAGGTGGCCGTCCACAAACCAGGAAGGGAGGCCTCAGCAGGACCCGACCATGCTGGCACCTTGATCTTGGACTCTCCAGCCTCCAGAACTGTTGCGGAAGCCCCTGGGTCTCTGGTATTTTGCACAGCAGCCTGAGGCAACACAGACACCTACTTGGGTCGTGTCCCCCCGGCTCTCAGTCACTCCTGGGGTACAAGCAACAAAGGTGCACACGCGTGTACAGCAGGACAGGAGCGCGGGGACGTCCGTGCCACGCTGCCCGTGACAGCGCCAGGCTGGAGGTGACCCAGGCCGCTGCCCACGGCAGGACAGATGGACAAAACCCAAATGCATGACCTGACAGTAAAACTGGGTGACCCAGATCCGTTCTCTCGGCCTAGAAAGAAACCAGGCGCAGCACACCGCACACGCCCGGCCCGTTTACGTGCGGCTCACGAGCGGGCAAAACCCAGCTGCCCTGTGCAGGGAGCCACAGAGCGACTAGTAGAAAGCAGGGACGCGGGGGGCGACGAGCCAGGAGGTCTGTTTCACGACCGTGTGCCGAGCTACACGTTCGTGTGTTGTCAACTTGTCTGGAGGTTTGTTACATTTCACACCAAAAAAAAAATCATGCAAGCACCAAATGGAATCCTCTGATCTATTCTGAGGGCTCGGAGAGGAGCGAAGGGGGCACTGCTGGATACTGAGTCTGGCCTGTGAGGTCATCTCCCGGATGCCCAGCCCAGGGCACCTGCGACTTGCGTCTTGGAAATTAGCTTACTGCTATGCGCAGCCCAGCAGAGCACGGAGCTGAAAGCGCCAGGGATGGGGGGCGGTGGGGGCAGGCTGAGAGTGGGAACAGGTGGCTGCCTGAAGCCTCCCTACCCTGGCAGCTGGGGCCAAAGCCGAGACACTTCAGGGGCTGCAAGAGGAAGACGGGCGCCTGTTCACCCGGGCAGGGCTCACTCGGCACAAGGACGGCGGCCCCGGAAGAACACCCAGAAACTCCGAGTTCTGTTCAGTGTTTGCCACCAACCCGATAAGTGGTGTCCCTGCGCATCCCTGTCCTTCTCCGTGAAATGGGCTGGAGAGTGCTGTCTGCTCCCGTGGGAGGAGTGGCTGAGGTCCAGGGAGACACTGGATGGGAGAGTCGGGCTTTCTGGGCTTCTCCCTCTCGGTGAAAGTCGGGGCCTCTGCCCAGAGTCCGCAGTTCTGGGGCAAAGGCCCACGGCCCCCCAGCCCTGCGTCCCGAGGGCCTTGGCCCTTTAGCAGCAGCTGTCCTGCCTCCCCCCGAGGTGCTCCTTCTGCGGCTGACCCGTCACAGCCAGGGGCACCTGGAGCCATGTGCAGCTCTTTGGTTCCAGGGCCTGAGCACACGCAGTGGCCCCCCCAGACGGCAGCGCTCAGGTGGTCTGCGGGTTTTCACGGGATGTCCTGGGGCCTGTGTGCCCGAGGGCCCCTGTGCTCACAGCTGCCCGGCCAGACCACATCTCTGGGCAGCCCCTGGGCTTCTAGGGGGACCCAGGCCATGGATCTGCTGGGCATGGCAGGGAGGGGACAGGGGACACGTACTTTGCCCCATGACAGACCGCTGGGGGTGCCTGGGCCCCCTCCTGCCCCACGTCCACACACCATCTCACCTGTAAACCTGGGGAGGCCCGAGGCTACCCAAGTGTTGGGGTGAGTGAGGGGGAGGGAACCTCAGTCATCAGAGCAAACCTTGCTTTAAACCCATGTGCCTCAAACATCCCCTAGAGATCTCCTGTGCAGGGTGGTGTCCCGTCCCCTCCCTGTTCTCTCCCTAAAAGTATCTCTCTCTCCTTTCCCACCAGCTGGCTCTGGTCCCTAGAACCCCACCAACCTCCCCTGACCTCTCGGCAGAGTAAAAACAGCCCCCTGGCTCATGGCGAGTTCTGTCCCCAATGGACCTCTGCCTCCCCAGTCTCTGCAGCACTCCCTGGGGCCGGGCGCGGGCCTGCCAGTGGGGTCGCGGGGGGTCTCCGGAGGGTGTTCCTGGGCCCCAAGGGGCCTTCAGAGACCACGGTTGGGCTCCAGAAGACAGCCCAGGGCAGCCCCAGGGGCTCAGGGGGTTCTGGGTGGCTGAAGATCCCGTTTTACATGGAAGGGGGTGGGCTCACATGGATCTGGTCACAGGGACACACTGTGACAAGCTGAAGACGCAACAGTGGCCTCGGGCACTGTCCAACCAGGGTGTCCAGCAACAGGAACCAAAGCCGAGCTTGACTTCATTCTTGAGGGGCAAGGGAGCGAGCATGTGAACACCCCGCCCGCTTCAGGGACCACGTGGTTTTGGAGCAGGGGCACAAAGAGGAGGGGCCTCGCTGGCAGCCGAGAGGTGGCACCCTGGGCACCCCGATGGGCTGGTGGCCCCACCTGGTGTGTGAAGAAGGGCCGGGGACCAGACCTGTAGTCGTGCAGGGCCCCAGGCCACAGCCCGAGCCTCTTCCAGGGCAAAGGGGCCACGCGGAGTTTGCAGCCGCGAGGTGGTCGGGGGTAGGACGTTGAACACCAGAGAAACCTCTGAGTGGGGAACACATCTGGTATGGAGACATGGGGCTTCCTGGGGCCAAGGGCCATGCGGCACAGTCACCAGGTCCCTATCTGTTCTTGGCTCCACCTGGGCGGTCTCTGGCCTGGCGAGGTGGGGCTGGCAGTCTGCTAGGTCACGACCCCAGTGCGGGCTGTGGGCGGGCAGGGGCACGGGCTGGGGGTGGGGGCAAAGCAGGGAAACCAGTGACTCGGCACTGCCACTCACAGCGCCCTCCCTCCCCAAGGAGCTCGGACAGCGCCGCCACTCCCAGGGCCACCATCGGACACCCATCCCAGCAACAGTGTCGGTGACACACCCTGGTACGTGCACGGAGTTTTACACCTTTGCTTTCTTCCCAACGAGCTCTCACGGCGAACCTGTGGGGCACATTCATCTGGAGTTGCTGCAAACCTAATTTACAGATGAGAAAATTGAGACAATCGAACTAAAATGATTTTTCTCAAGAGCACCCAGTACCGTCGATTCTACGCCAAGAGGAGAATTTGAGGAAAGCAGCGCAGTTTCAGGGACTGGAAGGCCCCGTCCGGGAGGTCCCTAGCAAGGAAAGGAAGCTGCACGGGGCCGGGGTGAGTAAGAACACGCAGCCTGCGGCCGGGTTCACCACGCCACAGTGTCAGGCCTGATTAGAGTCATTCCTTTGTCGTCTCTTCAAAACCCACTGCCACCACCGGCGTCACCACTATCGCCATTGCTACCACCATCATCCGCATTGTTGCCACGGCCACCAGCTCAACCACCATCACCGATGCCACTTACAACGGCGTCGTCATCAGTGTTACCGCCGTGAACAGCATCGCCCTGGCCACTGCCACGGCCAGCATCGCCACTGTTAGCATCAACACCACCGTCAGCATTGCTGCCACGGCCACCAGCTTCACCACCACCGTCACCAACACCACTAATAGTGGCATCGTCACACCGTAACCTCCATGACCAGTATGATTACAGCCGCCATCATTAGCAGGACCACTGCCAGCTGACATCACCACCCCTGCTCCCCAACTCCAAGACCACTAAATCCCAGCACCCCATTGGGGGCTGACGCCCTGGAGCCACTCCAGCCCAGTGGATGAAGGGAACAGACCCTCAGCTCAGACATATCTGTTTGGGTCCCGGCTCGGCCATCTATGAAACATGCTTGTCCGAGTGAGTCACTCACCATCTCTGACACTCATCTCTTTAATGGGCAAACATCCCCGTCTCCTCCTCCCAAGCTTGCCGTGAAGGTCACACGAGTTATCTAAACACCAAACCTACAGGTCAGGGGATGTTACTGCAGGGACAAGGTTTTCCCCTAGAAGGCTGGAACGATAATGCCACATCCCTGCAGCACGGGTACGCGGCTGAGCCGGCGGGGACTCCATATGGGTCTCCAGGGAGGCTGGGCGGATCTTAGAGCTGGACCCAGTGTTGAAGAGCAAGTCGTGGCCGCCAAGGGGACAGGCGCCCGGCCCGGGGCGGGTGTGGCTGAGGTGTTCCCTCCTCACTATCCCCTTCTTATCGATGGCCATGGACAAGGAAGTTCAAAGGACGGCGCCACTAGTCACTCGTGAACACAGTAGCCCCTTCTTAGCTGCCGCTTTGCTTTCCACGGTTTCAGTTACTTTGGTCAACCATGGTCCGAAAATATTAAATGGAATATTCCAGCAATAAACACTTCACAAGTGTTCGACTGTGTGCCATTCCGAGTAGGGTGGAATCCCATACCCTCCTGCTCTATCCCCTGGGGACAGCTTTGTGGCTTTGTCCAGCACATACGTGCTGTCTACACCACCCGCCGTCAGTCGCTTAGCAGCTGGCTCGGTTATCAGACTGAAGAGCACAGTGCATGCCGTGGGGGGTTCAGTAGTACCTGCTGTTTCAGGCATCTGCCGGGGGTCTTGGAACATGTTCCCCGAGGATGACAGGGGACCACGGCAGTCACAAAACATTCAGCAAAGCCACAGGTCATGATCATTCTCCCGCTCATCCAACCCCCTCAGTGGGCTGGATTTGGGGACAGGGACTTTTCAACTTCAAGTGGCTGCTGGAACCCCAACAAGGCCATGCGGGGGTGTCCTATGGGGGGCGGGGGGGGGGCAGCTCCAGAGCTGCAGGGAAGCCGTGTGTGTGCGGCACTCAAGCTGGATTTCTGGGGGAGGAGTGAGCTCGCCAGAAACGCGCACGGCCTGAGGGAGACCAAGAACAGACACCCGTCAGTCCACGAGTCACAGTGCTGGGGCGGTCGGGGGACATTGCTCAGTGTAAATGGGACTATTCCTGGCAAGCGGCCAACACCCTGGTAAATTAGGGAGTGGCTGGAAAGCGGGGTCCCCAGCAGGGATCCCGAACAGGAACAGCCCGTGGGAAGAGGGAGCGCGGGAATCCGGCGAGTCGGCTCGCATCCTAGCCTGGACTCAGTGTCCTTGTTGGCTGACGCGGATCACGATGGAGGACGAGGCGAGGCGATCTCTCTCCTCTCCCTGGAGCTCCACGGAAAAGCAGCCAGGACCTGTCACAAACCACGTCTCCCCTTCAGTGCCCTTTCTGATCTAGACCTTGTCCTTGGGGATAGCTTCTAGAAACTTCAGAGAGCCACAGGGACCAGTTCTCACATACAGACCTACCTCATCTTCCCGGACAAGCAGTCGAGGGAGGGACGGCTAATCCTACACTCACAGCCGTGACCCAGTCAGGAACCCTCACTGGGGATCCAGCCGGAACATTCTGGAAGCCACTGCAGAGGGAATCCCCCACGCTCCGTCACTTCCTTGGTGGTTGCTGTTACTGCTGGAGGATCCTGACCCCCGCAGGCCCTGGCGGTTTCTACGGCACACAGCACTGCGCGTCACGCGGGCGTTAGGAACATGGCGTCCCACTCCCAGGTCTGAGCTGCCTGGCCGCGAGGCGGTCACTCCTCTCTCAGCAGCTCCCGGTGACCAGACCTGCCGTCTCTGGGGGTCAGGGATACCGTGGGATATTTTATCTTTGTTTCTTAGTCTAGATCCACCCTCAGGTCGTCCTCGACTTCAGTTCAGTTTGCAGAATTCTAAGGAGAAAGGATCAATCCATCACCCTGCACGTTCAGATGAGCGGAGCAGCACCTTGGGAGATGGAGGAAGCAGCCCAAGGTCGCCGACAGGGCAGAGGTGGCCTCCAAAGTGTGGGTCTGGCCCTGTCGGGTCAGTGTCACGGAGCAGCCTTGCCAGCTGCAGCACCCAGCCACCCAGCAAGCACCGATCTAGGTTCGGCCGGAAGGTACTTTGTAGACGCGGCTGACACCGGCAATCCATCGACCTTAAGTAAATATCTTCCTCAATAACGTACGCAGGCCCCTTCCATCAGTTAAAAGGCCTCAAGAGCAAAACTGAGGTTTCTCTGGGGATAAGGACTCTGCCCCGAGACTGCAGCGCGAGCACTGCCCTGCGGGGTCAGACCTGCCCATGGTCGAGTGAGCCAGTTCCTCGAAATGAACCTCTTAACATACCCTCTACCTCCGTGTCGATACCGGTACCTGCATCCTACCAGTTCTCTGCAGAGCGTGCCTGACACCGTCACAAGACATGGCTCCTGGCCGGGGACCTCACAGCCCAGCGTCTGCCGCACCCAGGTCATGTGACCTGTCCTCCGCAGGCCGAGATGTGTGTCCTCCCTGTGCCCAGCCTTGCAGGAGAGGGCAAGGTTTTGTCAGACTCTCTCCCAGCACCTGCTGGCGGAAGACAGAGGACCCTAAGACCCTTGGGGCTGACGGGGCCACTCCATGGAAGGGCCTGGACGTCTCGGTCACAGCACAGACAAAAGCAGTCTGCCTGCGGACCAGGAGAAAGCACACTGGTGGCTGCCCGGCAGGAAAGGAACGTGCGCTGCATTAAGCTACCAAGGTCGTGGGCTTATTTGTTACAGCAACTGACCTCACGCTACCCAGTGCACATGGGTGGGCAGTTTTAGAGTCTAGACAAAAGCAACACCACCTGTTCTCCTTTCCACAAGCACAGCGGACCGTCCGACACGCACTCCGTCCTGGAGAGGCACCGGCCAGGAGACAGAACAGCAGGGTGCTGTCCCTTCCCTCGAGGGGCCTGCATTCTGGCAGGATGGGGTGGCAGGGGGACATGCACATCATCAACCAGCAGTTTCCCAGAGCGCAGCCCTCCCTGCTAACACTCCTCACGTGCACAGCACACGGCCAGCGTGGCGCTCTGCCGTCAAGTCTCCAGGCTGGTGCACGCAAAGAGGTGAGATCGTGTTAATTGGGGCACACCTACCTCTTATGCACAGACAAAACAAAAGCCACAGTCACAACCTGCCCCCAACTTTTCACACGCATCCTCTAGAGCCTGCACACTTCGGATGCAGAAGCCCACTCCGTGCCGTTGGCAAGTGAGGGAAGCCTGCAGAGGCTGCTGAGCTAGAAGCCTGGATTTGTTTCTGCTCCTCTGCAGCTCCAGGCGGACACACGTGAGGACCAAGCCGTGGCGGTCAGCCTCCAGGATCGCCACCCCGGTCACTTGTGCAGGAGGCTGCTGTAGGGCAAAGCATGGGGTGTCGGGAGTCACAAAGAATGAGTCACAGTCCCAGCCTGATGACCCCCTATCTGTGTGCTCCTGGGGGCTGAGATGGGGGTGTTCGTGTGTCAAACGGGGGTGAAAATCCCTGCTCTGCCTGCTCCGCACAGTGGGATGAGACAGCATGCAGGAAGCCCACTGGAAACAGTGAAGCCCCAAAACACACGCCGCCCGAAGAAGTCAGAACTAAGGTTGAAGTCAGCGAGCCCATCATACATTAGAGGTGTAACTACCAAACTATTCCTGGAACTGAGCCCAGCTTGCATCATTTTTTTAAAACAGGGTCTCACTCTGTCGCTCAGATTAGAGTACGGTGGCAGGATCACAGCTCACTGCAGCCTCTAACACCTGGGCTCAGATGATCCTCCTGCCTCAGCCTCCTGAGCAGCTGGCATTACAGGTACATCACCATGACCAGCTATTTTTAAGATTTTTTTTAGAGACGGTATCTTGCTATGTTTTCCAGGCTGGTCTTTAACTTCTGGCCTCGAGTGATCCTTTAGCCGTGGCCTCCCAAACTACTGGGATTATAGGTGTGAGCCACTGCGCCCAGCCTGAGCTTGTATCACTGAATCAACCAATCAACCAGGGTCACCCTCTGACTCTGCTGTTAGGTATTCCCAGTCTAACGACTGTCACCAGGTGATGAGGACTCAGTTGGTCCCATTCACAAGCATCAACTGCCCGAGCAGCCACTTCTAAAGAAGTTCTGTGTTGTTCATTCCTTGAATCATGGACCTATTTCATTGAACATCCATGAATGGGATTTATAAACTAAATGTTCACTTCACAGTGGTGTTACACACACACAAAAACAACTTCCAAGGACTCAAACAAGGCTTTGTAGAAAAGAGCTTGAGAGTTGAAAACACTTAAAAAATATTTTGTACCATCTTACAGATTCTATGTGTATTCAAGGTTTGCTAATTTCAACATCCAAAAAAGCCATAAAAAGCACTAACGTGAAAGAAAAAAATGGATAAAGTGGACTTCATTGAAGATCTTGTTGAGAAATATGATTGAGAAATTAATGAAATGTGGCTCATAAGACCATTATTTTATTGTATAACACTATATTACTATATTAAAGACAGAAACAGGAGTTTGCAGGTTTTTGCCCTGAAGGAATGTGTGGACTCAATGGTTCACTTATTAGAGGCTGCTATCATGGGAGAGCTCTCTAATCTCCGGTGGGGATGTTTTCTAGGAAGGCTTCCCGGTATCTCAAAATCTGTGAGCTTCCCTGTGTCTTGAAAGACAAGACAAGGCAAATATGGCCCACAGGATGGGAGCCAGAGACAATGAGTGCACTTTGCCCAGAGATGTGCCCCGGTGGTTATAAACAACCTGTTTTATTAGAGATGGGCTTCCTGCTCTCTCCTGTCTGTCTACCTTTAAGTCCACCATAACTAATCAAAGAAATATAGAGTCACTATACCTCTTTTGTTATACCTTTGTTAATTGACAACTACCTCTTGTAACTTAGAAGCTAGCCCCTGAAAGACTTTGTACCTGTTTGTTCACCTAGATAATTAGAAGCCCCTTGAGAAGACTTTTGACCCTAACCCACTGCCTGTATCCCCTGGCAACTGCATTTCCTGATATGCAAATGTGTTATCCTGACACCTGGTAATTGATGTCTGTGATTATAAAAACTTGTATGAATCTAACCATATTGCTGGCGTTTATGGAGATACGCCTGTCTCCTAAGTACCCCACTGTGTT